>JAKSZP010012746.1:0-20387 GCA_022478985.1 Massospora cicadina
TATAAGGAGAATGCTGATGGAAAGCGCTGAGTGGGTCCAGCATACAAGGAAGGGGATCTCATGATGCTTGATGCTCACAACATCCCTATCAAGCAGCCATGCAAAAAACTGGGTCCAAAGAGGATTGGTCCTTACCGGGTAGTTAGAAAGGTGGGACATGCCTCATACCAGTTGGATCTTCCCTCCACGTTTCAGATCTTCTCCGTTTTTTATAAAAGCAAGTTGACCTTATTTGAGGACCCTCCTCCTGTGACCCCTGAGGCTTATCTTGTGGATGGGGCACCAGAATGGGAAGTGGAGAAAATAGTAGCCTCCCGCCGGGTTAAGTGACACCTTGAGTACTTAGTATCTTGGAAAGGGTTTGATGCAGCAGAGAACAGCTGGGTGCCAGCATGAGATTGTGTACATACCCAAGACCTGATTGAATCACTTCATAATCATTTTTCTGAGGCTTCAGGATCTCAGCCAGAGCCAGCCATTGCTGCTGTGAAGTTGCTGCCAGCACATAAGAATTTCTCCTTAGCAAACGCCTCTGGAGGGGGTGGAGCCCAAGAAGGAGGAGAGGGTAATGTTATGGTTGGATGACATAATAGTAGGCACTGATGCTAGAGATAAGGCTGGGCGTCAGGAGGCCCAGAAGATGAAGCTTCAGGCTCTCCCTGGCCTAAAGCACACCTTAGATCAATGCTGGGTGCAGGCCAAGCATGCCCAGGTTGATACTGATGGGTGCAAAATGCCCAGCCTCTTATCTCAGCCCAGGCCTTTAAACAAACGATTTACATTTTGAATGGAGATGGTTCAATTTGCTTGGTTGGAGAGCAAGGGTTCGAGTCCCACTCCAGCTATGAAATTTTGACTTCAGGTAAAATAAGGCTTCAATCAATTACTCAAGTGAAGGCATTTTTGGTGTATTTTACCAAAATGGATGGAAGCATCTGTTTATTGGAGTGTCAAGGCTTGGGTGCACTTCTGCAGAACCTAAATTTTCTCAACCCATTTTAAATATGTTTTTGTGACCAACATTCCTTGTTGATCGACTTTCTTAATAAAAAACCCCCATTATTTTACATTTTAGCAATGGTTCCTTGGGTAAACTTGGTGGTGGACCTCTTCAGAGAGGTCTCTAACCATGTGGGCCACTACCTTATCTCACAATTTACCAAAATCCCAGAGGCACCTGTGGGCCACCCAGATTCCCTCCAGATTGAGGCACCCAAAGCCCCTGACATCAAGCCACACTTGATTATGGACGCCCCTCTGGGGTCCACTCCAGCGGTGATGTTCCTTACTTACCTGGTATTTTATATTGCTCTTTACACACTTGCCTGGGGTACCCTTTGCACTGGCACTGCTCGAGATGTCTTCCTACCCATTCTTTTAACAGCTAGTTCCCTAGCAATGTGGGTTTGCATCCCACATCACCTTGCTGGGAATGAGAGAGTTACAGACACTCTCTTGACAAGCACTCTAAGGTTCAAAATACTCATGATAGTATGGTATGATATATAAAGCCTATCATCTGTGCCACTCTGATTAACAGCTTTGCTGTTGCCCTTGTACCCTGTGAGCTAACTTTTTTACTGTAAATTATACCTCTGAGCAGCACTCTAAGATTTAAAATACATTTAATATTGTGGTATAATACCATACACCTATCCTTTGCCACTTGAAGTAACAGCTTTGCTGTTACCCTTGTGGCTAAAAAAAAGTAGCATAACTCTAAATAAAAACTTTATAATTAACTAAGCTTATAGACTCAAGCAAACTGACCATAATCAATATAATCTAATACCTTAATACAAATATAAATGTATTTAATAAAGTATATCTGATTTAATTGAAGTATAGTAGATATTAAATGCTTGGGTTTCTGTATAATTTAACCATTAAAAGAGCAAACACTTTAATAAAGTCATAATAGTCTAAAGCAACATAAATAGTTAAATTAGATAAATCATGGATAATGGTTAGATCATTTAGAATAAAAAAACCTGGAAGAAACTCATCATATTAAAATTTGTAACCAATATATTAATTTTTGTTAATGTGCAATTATTTTAAAGTTAAATAGAAGTAGAGTAAGAAATAATAAACTCTACCTTGATGATGTTAGTGAACATAGATAATTACAGATAGAATAAAGTAAATTATGAAACAAAATTACTAACTTGTATTAATTCAAGTAAAAATATTAAAACTTGCCTTGAAGATAATAATAAATATAAATGGTAACATAATTTATGCTGAGATCTAAATCAATAATAATTTAAAAAATAATGCTAAGTAAGAAACAACTTCACCTTTAAAAGATGTTTGCAGCCATTTCAGATAGATGCCAAAATCAAAATTGACAACATTAAAATATTATTAGATCAAATAAAGATATTAAAGCTTACCATAAGGATGTTAGTAAATATAGTAAACCAGATAGTTTAAGCTGAGATCAAAATCAATAACTTTATTAAAAATTTTACCAAGCAGAAAACAAAACTCACCTTAAAAAGATGTTCATAACTATTTCAGATGATTACAGATGGATAAATCAAAAACATACCCACCAAAACTAATTTATCACCACCAAAGGCTTACAGTGAAAAGATATTAATCATTTCAGAATTCAAATGGTCATACTGAAGTCAAGCATCTAGTAAAGCATCAAAGTTAAATGCTATAGTTTATAAAATAAGTAAACTATTAAAATTACTTTTAAAAATATATCAATGACTATATGATTGTGGCTGTTACACTGGAAGCAAATATCTAGTAAAGTAAAACATCAGTATCTATAGGTAATGAAAAATGTAAAATTATCAAAAGGCTCAAAACAAAATGATATTGATTTACATATCAGACCTAAAATATTTATGCTTACCTTGGTAATGAGACCGTAATTCTGCAATTTAATTAAGGAAGTTATTTATAAAATTAAAGTTAATACTATGTAAACTTTATACTTTATTATTATAATGATGAGTTAAGTTAAAATTTGTCTAGCAAACCTATAAATGTTATTGTTATTTATATATTAATAACATTGATAAAAGCATCAAATAGTTAATCTATAGTATAACAGTATTTCATACTTTATACTCATCAGTGGAGCTTGAATTTGGTATGATTTTATTGGTTGAAAAATGTGGGTAAGTTTTACAAATATAAAACTACAGAATGATTTGAAATATCTGGTATCAAATCATCTATATAACTGTTAAGTATTTAGAATCATAGAAATTATTTTACCTAATTTTTAGGATACTCTGATTATCCCAGAAGGGTCTACATTAGAGTGGGGGTACATATTATTAAATTACAACTAAAACCATTTTTATCAGATTAGACTGATTAGATAATGATAAATCATATAATAGTAAAATTTAACCAATTGGCTACAAAAATATAGGCTTAAACTCATCATATTAGTCTAAACTAAAGTTATTTTTAATCAGATTAGATTAATTTGATAACAATTATTTATTATACTAATAGATTTTTCCAAATGCTTATATACAATAAAATTTAATACTCTAAATATTCAAGCTAAACTTAACTATTTTAATCAGATTAGATCATTTAAATAACATTAAAGTATCATTTATACTAATAAAATTTATCCAATTGGCTGCTTATAATATAGTTTAAAACCTTAAACTTTAGTTTAGATCAAAACTAAAGCCATCTTTTCAGATAATATTGATTGAAGTTAAATTAACATACTTATAAAATTTATCTAATTTATTGCATTTGATTTAGTTTAAAGCTTTAATTACCATTAAAAATATTCTAATAAGATTAAATTAATTGATTATGTAAATCATACTTATAAATAAAATTTATCCAATTGGCTGCATTTATATTTTTTATAAAAAAGTTATATCAAAGCTTACCATTTTTTCATATTAGATCAGTTAGGTTAAGTTAAATCATCAAACATATATAATTTATCCAATTGGTTGCATTTGATATATTTTAAAGCTCTAAATTTATATCAAAAATAACTATTTTAATCAAATTAGATCAATTACAAAACTCAAAAATTAGATTAAAACTTACCATTCTAATCAGATTAGATCAATTATACTATGTTAAATTATCATAAGTATAATTTTATCTGATTGGCTGCATTCAATATAGTTTAAAACTTAATTTTTAGAATCAGATTAGATCAATATGTAAATAAAGTTATGCTATTGTATTAAAAAGGGTAAATCTGATAGGTGGCATCAATCATAATTTATTGGAGAAGTGGAGAATATATTTTATCTATGGTGAATCTATTTTACAATATAATTTTATCTATTCTATGGAGAATCTGCTTTAGTATATAATTTTATAATAAGTAATAGTTTTATCTGTGGAGAATCTAGTTTATAGTATAATATTAAATAAATTTATAAGCAGTTTTATTCATTATATTGGAAAATTAGATAATATGAGTTTATATATGGAGATTCCTATTTATATATTTATAATTAAATAAATCTGATAAGCAGTATCATTTATGATTATTGAAAAATTGTTAAATATTTATAATTAAATAAATCTGATAGGCAGTATCATCTATATTATTTTTTAGTACTAGATGGTCCCCCTCATCATCTATATTATTGAAAAATTGTTAAATAGATCTGATAGGAAGCATCATTCACAATTATTGGAAAGTTGGAGAGTATATTTTTTATAGTGAGAATCTAGTTTTTATATATAATTTTACAAATACTCCGAATATCTAGTTTATATATATAATTTTACAAATACTCCGAATATCTAGTTTATATATATAAAATTACAAATACTCCAATTATCTAGTTTATATATATAATTTTACAAATACCCTGAATATCTCCGAATGCATGCTCACCGTTGAGGCGGGGGTCGTAAAGTGAGATTAAAGCTTTTTGATTCGCTATGAAATAAACTCGGGGGTCAAAAAACTATCTTTAAGCGACCTGATTGCCTGAATTTGGGGTTAGCATCGCCAAAAGCAAAACACTTTATGATGTCATATACTAACTCGAAAAGCCTCAAAACCCCCAAAACAGCACCCCGAGCTTAAAAGGGTGACCCCAATTAAACGCGCGCGAATCTCACAACCTAGCTGCGTGTGTTGAAGATTTGGGTATGTAGGTGAGAACTGGCGAATATTATCAAATAATTTACCAAATTGCTCACCCAAAACTAAATAAAAATCAGTGTTTGAGGTTCAAGTAGATTAAGTAAAGTTAGGATAATCGGCTCACCAGCCACGAGGGCAACAGCGAAGCTGTTAGTCCGAGTGGCTTGAGAGTAGTGCTGGCATAGCCTATAGGCTACAATGTGAGCCTATAAATAAACCCTAGCAAAGCCGGGTAATTTTGCTATTAGAAACGTATGCTTTCTCTTTTCTTTCTTTCCATTTAACCAGACTGAGCCACAGCAACACGTGGCTGGGTACAGCTAGTGATAAATATAAAGCTAAAAATCTTTGTATAAAAATGATTGTGTGTATGTATTTATATATTAAGAGTGTGGAGATTTTCCAAAAAAAAAGTATGTATATATATGTGACATACTATCTCATGAACAAATTAGCCAAAATTCTAAAATTTTTACAAATATACTATAATTTCTGGAAAGGTGATAGGCTATGTTTCAATATGTTATGATTATTTTACCAAAACATATATAAAAGAATTAAAAGAAGGTACCATCTAGTACTAAAAAAAAGAATTAAAAGAAGGTTATGATTTTAATGGTAATTGTGTATCTTTTTGACTGGGCGTTTTGGTATTAATAAAAATTTGATAAGTCATAGGGTCTAATAAACTGTTGATGGTTTTTGGTATATTAGTAAATCTAACAATTGGTTTTGGCTGAGAGAGTAATAGTTTTTGTTTAACTTAATAGGAAAAAAGTTTAACCATCTAGTACTAAAAAAAATAGGAAAAAAGTTTGGCTAAATGTTTTATAATTTATCAATTCTATGGGTTTGATTAATTTTAGCAGGTGGTTGATAGTTTTCGGTTAACTTGATAGTTGGAATGGTTTTATTTAAATGGTTAATAATTTGCTGGCTCACCTCCCCGACCGAGTTCGATTCCGGTACAGGAACTTTGGGTAGGGGACGACTATGTGTGTTGGCGTTGCGCACCAATGCCAACACAGTCATAGTCGTCCCCTACCCAAAGTTCCTGTACCGGAATCGAACTCGGGGAGGCAGCGGTAGAGGTCACTACTCTACCACTTGGGTATCCTCCCCTTTGATAATTAAATAATTAAATAATTCAATAGATTTGATGGTTTATTTTCTTACTAGCATCCAGATACCTATGCTTCACTATGGTGTTATAGCTTAACAGATGATTTATATCATTATTTTAAATTTAATATAGTGGTGCTACCTGGCGTTTCTCAGGTTTCATATACAACAATTTTTAAATGATTAAATTAGATTTTGTATTATAGGTAGATAATTGAATTATCTCTATTGCTCAGTTTTAATAAACAAACGATTTAAATTGAGCATTTTAAATTTTGTATCATAGTTAAACCACTAAACCACTTAGCTAAATCATTGAATATACCAAATCAACTAATTACCAACTGCTTGGTAAAACTAAAGTAAACTTATTAAAACAACAAAACTACCAACAACTTTCCAAAACCAATTAGCTTAACAATTAACCAATCACTAACTGCTTACTATAACCATCAAGCTTATAATCAACTTAAAACCATGAACTGCTTGATAAAACCATTAAATTAACCATTTATCAAACTGCTCAACTGTGACAATATACTGATTCCCATCAAAAATATATATAATACTCACTTCTTACATAAAAAACTTTTATTTTACTATGAAACTAGAATTCTGGCTTCAAGATGCACATTGACTCCAACTTATCCCCTATATCCAAAGCTTCAAAGCTTTAACATGAAGTAGCTTTTGCTGGGAATTGCACACACAGCAAACAATTAATATTATTAAATAGAGATAGTAGTTTTACCCAGCATTGCTCAGGTTTAACAAATAAATGATCTAAGATAGTCAAATTAGATTTTATAATATATATATAACACTTAAATTGCTTAGCCTAATCATTTAAAATACCAAATTGTCCAATCACAAACTGCTAGGTAAAACTAAAATAAATTTATTGATATTCAAAATTCACCGCCCACTTACCAGATATAATTAAACTACTGATTTAACCAATCACTATGCTTACTAAAACCATTGAGCTTAACAATTAGCTAAAAGGTTGGTTAGCCTAGTGGGTAAAACTGCTTCCACCCCTAGTGCAGGTTTTGAGTTCGAAACCTGTACTGGCTAGAAAACATTCTCAGTGTGGTATGTTTGTCCTAAGGTCAACCCACCTCAAATGATTTTTAATAATTAGCTAAATGACCACCAACCACTTGGCAAAACCATTTAAACTATTGAGTTAACAAAGTATCTAATTGCTCAGCCATAACAATAAACATTTATCACTAAAATTATATATAATTTTACTTATTATATAGAACTTTTTCTTATATTATATATAGATAGTTGTGCTAATCCAAAAACCTTCTGGGTGTCAAGATTGTGTATTTAACGCTTCAATTCCAGTAAAGGTGGGGGGCAATGTCCCACCCCATGCTATGGAACAAACCACTGATTAGAAGGTAAAGAATGCACCACCCAGAAGGACAGTGAAAAAGAAAGCCTTAAGCAAGGAGGGCATACATTTGACTAAATCAGACCAGGTAGAGGTCAGCAGACAAAGATAAACATGTGCACATAAAACACTAAAATGAACGAGGTCTTTTAATAAACAAGATAACAAATAAGGAAAGTTGGTCTTGTGGAAACATAATTAAACACTGTGTGGAGAGCTGTCAATTGGTGGAAGTGGTACTAAGCCTAGGCAAACCTATAGATGCATGCTATCATTGGCCAGGGTCCTATAACTTGAGATTGTGCAAACTCAAGTTATAGATTGCAAATTGACTTGTCCTAACTTAGCAATTTTATAAATGGAATGGGTTTTAAATCCCTGTTTCTCCAGTAACCATAACAAACTGTCCAAGTTGAGAATGTAGCTGGTGTGTTTTAACGCCAGGGCTGTAATGACAGGATGAGCATCATGCACATCCCCAGGACCAACCTGGGCATATTTTGGCTGTATCCAGTGTTAGTCCAGGGTATGTTTTGAGAGTCAGAGAGGCCTTTCAGCTTGGATTTTTTTGTCTCCTGATGTCCAACCTTGTCCTTACAGTTTGTCCCCTCAATTATATCATATAGCCATAACGTTACCCTCTTGTTCTTTTGGTGCTTAACCTCTCCTCCAGGGGCTTTTGCCAGGGAAAAGTTCTTGTGGGCAGGGGCCAGCTTCATGGCAGCAATGGTATACTTTGACTTGGGCCTGCAGCCTCAGAGAAATGCTTGTTGAAAACTTCAATTAGATCTTGGCCAGGGTGCAGTCACATGCTGGCACCCAACTGTTTTCTGCTGCATCAAATCCTTTCCAGATACAAGGTACTCAAGTTGCCTTCTTACTCAGAAGGAGGCTACAATCTCCTCCACTTCTCACTCTGGCACCCCATCAATGAGATAATACTCTAGAGTCTCTGGTGGGGGGCCCTCAAACAAATTTAACTTGCTTTCATGAAAGATGGAAAACATCTAGAACAAGGGTGGAGATCCAACTGGTATGAGGATTGACCCACCTTTTTAACAACGTGGTAAGGGCTATCTTCTTTGATACCAGATTTTTGCATGGCTGCTTGATAGGGATGTTTTAAGCATCACACATCACAAGATCCTCTTCCTTGTATGCAGGACCTATTAATCTCTTTCCATCAGCCTTCTCCTTATATGCTTGCATTGATGCCTCCAAATTAGTGTTAACCACTGATGTACTTTCTTGATAGTCTTATAAAAGTCCACCACTGCTTCAACTTTAGCTCCACAGCTGGGCTCCATGTTGAAGGCGGGGTATAACCTATAGTTGGCAAAAAGTGGAGAAAAATTGATAGATGCATGTGGAGTGTTGTTATAGCTAAACTGGGCGATGGGAAGGTGGGAGACTCAATCTGAATGGTCCATGCCTGTGTAACATCACATAAACTGTTCCAAGCACTGGTTCACTAGCTCAGTCTGCCCATTTGATTAAAGGTGATAGACAGTTGAATGGCCTGGGCAAATTTAAAGAGTCTTACACAACTCTTTCCAAAAGATGGAGGTAAACTGGGGACCACAATTGTTAATGATCTCCTGGGGGACCCCATGAAGCACACACATGAGATACAAAGAACCTAGCCATCTTAGCTGCGGTTACTATGGTTTTAAAAGGGATAAAGTGGTAAACTTTGTAAAAAGGTCCACCACTACCATGATGGCGTTATAGCCTTCAGAAGCAAGTAACTCCACAACAATTCACTGATAAGAAGTCAAAGACCAATCAGTCTTTTGAACTGGCACCAATAACCCTGCCAGGGGCTGGTGATTTGGCTTCATTTGGTTGCAGACCAGGCACTCTTTACAATGCCTGGCAACCTGCACGGCTAATCCCTTCCAATTGTAAGTGTGACAGATAAGCTCAAGAGTCTTTGCCTTTCCAGGGTGGCAAATGGTGATCCCATCATGATGATCCCATATTATTTTCAGGTGAAGGGGCCTGGTGAAAACCCGGAGGCTCCCAGAAACCACACCATCTCATCCTTAATGTGGTATCCCCTGATAATTCTTCTTGATTTGACTTGCTTTTAGTGAGGACCCATAGTATACTCTGCTGACAGTGGCTGTAAAAAGGAATACTTTCTGAACATATCATGTCCTCTGCATTTTTCAGAGGAGCAAGAGCTGACGTGTGGGTCATGGGGGAGTGGTGTTGGGACAAAATCTTACCTGGAAAAATTATCAAATGTGAGTTGTGTACCTCAACCTCCTTTGGATCTGGAGCTAAATCAGGGTTTCAGCTCAAAGCATCCACTAAACCATTCTCCCACCCCTTTGTAAACTCATAGGAGAACACAGATTGGGCCAGGGACTCCTGCCAGCGAGTTTGCCATGGGGTCAGGACATAAGGTGCATGGTAGTACAACAAGGCATGGTGATCTGTACAAATGCAGAATGGTTGGAATGAGCCATGTGAGTGATGACGCCAATAAATAAGAGCCTCACCACTACTAATAAATCCTTGTCATAGATGGCATACTTCAACTCAGGCAGAGATATTTTTCTAAAAAATATCCCACTGGATGCTCTATCCCATCTCTGCCTACTTGTAACAAGGCAGCCGCTGTGGCAAAGTTGGAGGCATCAGAAGCCACAATAAACTTTTTTAGCATTGACATGGCAAGGATGGACGTAGACAGCAGGGTGCACTTTATCACTTGAATACATCCTGCAAAACTGGGGACCACTGGAGCACAATTGCACCACTAGTATTATACAAGGGCGCCACCACTTCAGAAAGATTTGGCGTGAACTTATTAAGAATGTACACGCCCCCAAAAAGCTTTTCAATCCCTTGACCAAAGTTGGAGTGGGCCACTCACAAATTGCCTTTTCCTTGTCTGGATTTATCCTGTACCCTTGGTCAAACATAACATTGCCCAGGAAGGTGACCTGGAACTTGAAGAGTTCACACTTGCAGATTTTCAGCATAAGGTTGGCTGCCTTTAGCCTCTTCACCATCTGCTGAAGGTGTATTTCATGGAACTTATGATCAGGGGAAAACACCAGTATATCATCCATGTAAGCCACCGCGCACACACCCAGCAGGTCCCCTAGGCCACATATATATGATGTTGGAAAATAGCAGGTGCATTTTAAGCTAAAGGCATAACCCAAAATGAGAAAATTCCTTTTCTGGTTCAGAATGCAGTGAGCCACTCCTGGACTTTCTTATCCAGATTTGATTGATGCATTCAATAAATTCAGTTTGGTGAAGACTCTGGCCTTCTCTACATAGTGAGCAATTTGAGAGTCCAATGGAATTGGATGTAAATCTGGTACATAACGTTGTTTAGGTTTCATAATCAACTCATGGGCATAGAGTACCATCATCTTTCACCACAAAGAGAAGTGGAGAGCATACTGGAGAGGTATGCTGAGATATTGTGCCTTTAGCTAACTATTCTTTGACCTAAACATCCAACGCTGCTTCCTCAAATACACTCAAGGGGTAAATTGGAGAAGATATACGCACAAGATCAATGTGAGTTTGAACTCAAAATAAAACTCTAAATGAGATGGTAGTGCATTGACTAAAGCTGCATCAATTGAAAATTTCAGTCCCTCCAAGCAGGAAGGTAAAGGTACCTCCAGAGAGGGCTTCAGCAACGGAGAAAGACTGAGAGTGTGAATCTTGGGCCAGTGAGAAGATTGTCCTAAGAGTTTGCTTCAGACAAAGAGACAACTAATTTATGGCCATTCCTCAGAGTTAAAAATAAAGTGTTGTTTATCAAGTTATTTCTGACATCAAACTTTTACCACAAAACACCACTACCAAAATAATGGGGTACAAGAGGTTTTTTTTCTTGGAAGAGGTTAGCCAAATGATACTTGCCAACTTGATAATCCACTAACCCCAGAACCACTAACTTGGAAATACCTTGGAAAGCTCCTCCCCTAACCATACCACCTGGCAAGTAACTAAACTCAAGGTAGTCAGTTAGGTCTTGGTAAATAAAATTCTCAGAGGCTCCTGTATCCACCAATATTATTGTGCTGATTTTCCCTAAAGGTGATGAAAGGGTAGCAGTCAACAAAAAATATCCAGAATGGTCTTTATTTATAGCAGATAATGCCAACACTTCACACAAGCATCTTCTTCAGCCATTAGCATGCCTCCAGGGTACGTTTCTGCATCATAGAATGAAGAGGAATAGTTGGTCACTCTTACTACTTAGGTCACATAACAATCATATCTTCAGTAGTTGCATAAACACTTTTATATTATAATAATAAACTTTTTATATACCACCTGTGTTCTGCAGAATATGGTATAGGTTAAGCTCAAGTTCTCTGGGGTGATCTGATACACAGAAATGGGTTCCATAGTGGAGCCATAAGAGATGATATTTGGCTTGTTTTTACTTAAGGAATTTGCGTTATAAAACGCGTTTCAGGCATGAACAACTTCATACCCAATATGAAGGCCAGTTGTACATCATTATCTAAGGCTATCACCCCCAGGCCCTTTGTTGATTGCCCCAACTGCACCATAAAATGCAGTGCAGAGAGAAATTCGTTTCAGAAGAATTTTTAAAATCAATTTTTGGGGCTAGACTTGTTCAGACCCTCCAATTCTGCCAAATTGGGAAGAGAATTGGTGGGGAGCTCTGCCCCATTAAAGGAAAAATCAATTGGCGTAGGCGCCATATTGATAGGGGCTGCCTTGGGTGACATCATAGTGGCAGAATCACTGAGCTATTTCAATTTGGTCTGGGACTGGACCCCTGATCACCTTCAATTTTCACCAAAAACAAAGGATTGGAAGGACTTTAATCCCCCATTTTCTGAGGCGCAAACAAGTTTTTGTAGCCCATATTTATAAAAGCCATCCTGATAAAACCATAACGGCTAAATTATCTGGCCCCTTCTAGGCTGGTGCATGAAAATTTTCTCAAAAAGTTTTAATCAGATGATCAAAGCCAGCGGGGAAGCTTGACTTACTCAAGTGTCCATTGCAGGGGCTTTCAAATCAGCATATAGAAACAACTTTCAGGAAATGATGGACACAAGTAAGCCCAAGACACAGGGAGATTAAAAAAATAAGGGCACATAAAATGCCCAAATCCAAGGTGTATAAGTGACCCACATTAAAGCTCAGAAGTGGTGGCACAGGGTTGCCCTGCCCTGAGAGTTTCTTCAAACTCTCTATACTCTCAGGCACCCACAACACAGTTTCATAAATGTAAAACACCCAGGCAGGTGCCCAGGGCAAAAGACTATACAGCCACTTAACTCCTGGAGAAGGGGATTGTCATGGAAACGGCAGAAGTTTAGACCAGCCTTCCAATTGGGATGCATAAGCACCCAAAAGCAAGCCAGAATGCCAGAGGCATTGCTGACTGAATGACTTGGAATGGATGTCATGATTGGATGACATTATAGTAAAAACTGATGCTAGAGATAAGGCTGGGCGACAGGAGGCCCATAAGGTGAAACTTCAGGCTCTTCCTGACCTGAAACACACCTTATATCAACTCTGGGTGCAAGTCAAGAATGCCCAGGTTGATACTAATGGGGTGCAAAACGCCCAGCCTCTTATCTCAGCCCAGGCCTTGAAACGAACAATTTACATTTTAAATGGAGATGGTTTGATTTGCTTGGTTGGAAAGCAAGGGTTTGAGTCCCACTCCAGCTATGAAATTTTAAGTTTGGGTAAAATACAGCTTCAAGCGATTACTCAAGTGAAGGCACTTTCAGTGTATTTTACAAAAATGGATGGAAGTATCTGTTTATTGGAGTGTCAAGGCTTGGGCGCACCTCCGCAGAACCTGAATTTCCCCAGCCCACTTTAAACATGGTTTTTGCAACCAACTTTCCTCGTTGGTAGACTTTCTTTAAATAAAATACCCGTTATTTTACGCTTATTTATGGTTCCTTGGGCTAACTTGGTGGCGGACCTCTTTGGGGAGGTCTCCAACTATGTGGGCCACTACCTTTTATTGCAATTCACAAAAATCCCAGGTGCTCCCTTGGGCTGCCCAGGTCCCCTCCAGATCGAGGCACCCAAGCTCCCTGATGCCAAGTTACACTTGATTATGGACTCCCCTCTGGGGTCCACTCAAGTTGTTATGTTCTTAACTTACCTGGTCTTATATGTTGCATTCTACACCCTTACCTTGGGTACCTTTTGCGCAGGCACCATTTGAGGTGTCTTCTTACCCTTTTTCTTAACGGCTAGTTCCCTAGCAATGTGGGTTTGCATCCCACATTACCTTTCTGGGAACAAGAGAGTTACAGACACTCTCTTGACAATGGAGCTGGGCAGTGGGAGATGACGAAGTGTTGGTGTAGCAACATGGTGAGAGTGATCCTGATAACAAACCACACTGAACCCACTCCTGACCCAGGGGGCCATGCTGCAGGGGGTAGGATCACTGGGATAGTCTCAACAAGATCCTTAGCATATGGTGCCATCTCAACTGGGGTGACAAGGAGGCAGATTCTCTCTTGCAATTGGTGGGCATACAGCCACAAGATCCCCATGTATTGCTGACAGAAATTAATGATCATGGGGTTATAAAGCCAAAAATACTGGACTCGCTGAACCCGATTGATGATGGAGGGGGCCATAGTGACCAAGAATACTGGTAGAATCCATCTGGTGAATGGTCAAATGGGCCACCAGAAGAATACCATCAGGGATGCAGTTAGAAGAAAATAAAATAAAATTAGTTTTTTTGGTAAAATTTTATTTGATGGAAAGTAAGAAAATTGACCAACAATTTTCTCAGTGCTTGTGCAACTGATTATATAGTGGTCAATTGGGGTAGTGACAAGATGGGATTGGGTCCTGCAATTTTGACCTAACCAGCGAATTGTTCAGAAATGGATGGGTTTGTTCCTTGAGAACTGACATCAAAAAATTTGGTGGTGGGCCGAGTCTCTGTCAGTTTAACCTCAAACATCCAAACTGGGGCTTGGCTACATTTCTGACAGTTGGCATGACAGCATTTGGCCCAATGAGCAACAGGAATCCCCCAAGGACACCCCATATAGGGATGGGTCCATTTGGTTGGGAATGGGTTTGGGATGCCCAACCTGCCTGCGCTCAGTCGCTGAACCATCCATTTGGTCAATGGCAACACATCAGCTGCAATGCCCAAATTACTGAAAAAAGGCTTCAAACCCTCATTGATGATGCCCAATGTTTGTTCTACCAGCTTATTGATTGAATTGGAGCTGTCAGGCGATCCAGCTGATATCTCATTCTTCATGTCTTTACAGCCATTTGAAATTTGGCCATTGGCCAGATTGCCACTCAAATTAGATCTGACTGATTTCAATTTGGCAATCTTGGCAAAGATTTTGCTAATTCCCACAACAGTTCTGCTAAGGTGAGTGTGGGTACTGGGGGTGGGATCTGAAGTGGGAGAGCTGTTACCCATCACTCATCTACTATATGAGCAAGATTGCCCTGAGTAACGAGGGGTATCACCATCCTCTTTGGTGTCTTTTTATTCAGAAATGGGAAGATGGCCCAATCAAGGGCCAAGGGACGTTCCTCAGGACTTACAGGGAGTCAGGGCTGGGTTTTATATAACAAGAAGTGGTAGTGGGAGATTTGGAAGCCTCAGTGACTGGGCCTCAAACAGTCCATAATCTCCAGATACTCACCAAAAGGGTGGAAATCACAATTTGAGTAGAAAAAAGTGAAACACCAAGCTGACACACCATAGACCAGAGTGATAACTAATGGACAAAAGCATCCTAACCACAGTGCACAGCCAAAACACCTGATTACCACTAAGAATACCTTCCACACAGAATAAGTCTCAGCAATACCAAGAAAGTTGTGTTGGTTGTCTAATGTCAAGGGCATGTCTGTAATGCTTCAATTTCAGTAGAGGTTGGGGGCAAGGGCCCACCCCCTGCTATGGAACACACCACTGAATAGAAGGTAAAAAAGCACCACCCAGAAGGACAGTGAACAGAAAGCCTCAAGAAAGGAGGGCATACATTTGACTAAATCAGACCAGGTAGAGGTCAGCAGACAAAGATAAACATGTGCACATAAAACACTAAAATGAACGGGGTCTTTTAATAAATGAGATAACAAATAAGGAAAGTTGGTCTTGTGGAAACATAATTTAAACACTGTGGGGAGAGTTGTCAATTGGCGGAAGTGGTGCTAAGCCTAGGCAAACCTATAGATGCATGCTATCATTGGCCAGGGTCCTATAACTTGAGATTGTGCAAACTCAAGTTATAGATTGCAAATTGACTTGTCCTAACTTAGCAATTTTATAAATGGAATGGGTTTTAAATCCCTGTTTCTCCAGTAACCATAACAAACTGTCCAAGTTGAGAATGTAGCTGGTGTGTTTTAACGCCAGGGCTGTAATGACAGGATGAGCATCACGCATATCTCCAGGACCAACCTGGGTATATTTTGCCTGTATCCAGTACTATTCCAGGGTATGTTACAAGTCAGGGAGGCTTTTCAGCTTGTCTTTTTGGCCTCCTGACGTCCAGCCTTATCCTTACAATCTGTCCCCTCAATTATGTCATACAGCTATTACACTGGGCATGTGCACAACAACTCACTAAAGTTTCATCTTATCAGATGAATGGTATAGGAACACATATGGAATTATAACAAAACTAAAGAAATATTTATTTTTATATAATTAGATAAGCTACTAAACCACTTAGCTAAAACCATTAAACATGCCAAATAAACCAAACACCAATTTATTGATAAAACAACCAAACTTACTAAAACAACTAAAAAACGCTAAAAGCTTACCAAAATCAATTAACTTACTGAATTAACCAATCACTAATTGTTTACAAAAACTATTAATCTTATTACTCAATTTAAAACTACCAACTGCTTGGCAAACCCATCGAAACATTTGAATCAATCAAATATTAGACTACTCAGCTGCAACAAATACTGATTACCATCAAAATCATATAAAAGTTTCACTCCTTACATATAAAACTTTTTATTTACTATTGTAAAATTTTTGTATTAATCTATAAACCTCACAGGCATACACACAACAACTCAATGAAGTTTCATTACAATTGGGTGAATGGTATAAAAACACACATGGGACAAACAAAGAAACAGACACTTACATCGATGAATACATCGATGAATCCCCCCTTGGGTTGGGACCATCTAGTACTAAAAAAAGAAACAGACACTTAATTATATATATTGATGGTCATCTACCAATATAATTTTTTTTGGGGAAAAGGTCTGACTTCAAAAATACCCTAAAAGTTTTAGAATTTTTGATAAAAATATAATTAAAATTATGAACTAATTAATAAAAAATATGAAGAATCAATAAAGACTTGGGACCATCTAGTACTAAAAAAGAATCAATAAAGACCTTTTTGAATTTGCACCGTATTCAAAATTGACTTATAGAATTTTGCTCATAAATATAAATTTGAGCTTATATGGGTTTGGGTCCAAGTATAAACTGTAAGCAACTAAGAATATATAGTGGTGAGTATATATATTATAAATGATTATTATAAGTCCGTTTAAAATATAGTGTCGACTTTCAAAAAGGGTTTACTGATATTCATACCTTTTATTGACCATTTCTTACTTTTTAGTGCATTTTTAAAGTCTGTTCTTTTTTACTATTTTTTTACTATGGAGCTTAGTGTTTACTTAGTTAAGTCGATAGGCTTGATTACTATAATCCTATCAATGTCCATCTTTATAAAATGATGTCAGATTTAAAAAATGATATCAAAACTAAAAACTATTAAATCAATTGGATACCCACTAATCGCTCTGCCAAAATTATACCAATTCATTATAATCGTATATATATTTTCACTTCTTACATATAAACCTTTTCTTTTATTATAACAATCCTTACAAAATTGGAATGTGACCTAAGTGGGAGCATCCTCTTTCATTTAAAAAAGTTTATTCAAATAGGGTTAGTAGTTTAGGAGTAATGCGCGAACAAGCATAATATATATACATGCTGGATTGAGAACCTCCTCCTTTTTTCGAAGTTGGTTAAGAACTGGATCAATTTAACGGCATCATCTGGTAAATTATAACCCCAAGCAAAGCTGGGTTACTTAGCTAGTTTACTAATAAAACTATATAGCTGCAGAACAAATCATGATCTGCAATACCATAATGCTAACAAATTACAGATGCAAAAAATGAAAATGGCTAGCTTGATTAAAAATCAATCTTATATAATCAGTAATATGTTATATGTTTTAAAGACAGCTTTGTTGAAAGTTTAATCATCAAAAATAGGAGTATATTTGACGATATTTGTGAATTTTATTTTGCCTTCGGTAAAATCAATAGACACTAGGTAAAATAGGTACTTAGCTAAATTATCAAATTCAGGTAAAAATAAAAGAAATAATCTACCCATACTATAAGGCCATAGTACAAACTTATACCATAAAACTATCTATATCAAAAGTTAGTTTTGTAGTATCTAGCTACTAATCAGCTGCACCAATCTATTTACTATACTCTAATCTCATAAAAACTATTAAGTCTCATTAATGTTTATTTGGTGCCATTCTATTTATACATTTTTGAAAACCGTAGCAAAGTACATGCTTTCAGCCAGTAGTATTTGGATCAAACAAGTCTAACCATTTTTGAAATTTAAAGGCTATAAATTAAATTAGAAACTCTTATAAGCAATAAAATTCAATCAGTTGCAGCCTCAGATTTTTAACAGACTTTGAAAAGGAAGGCTCTCAATTCTACTTTTATATATTTTTTTGACATGATATATGTCCTATGGCTGAGGGGGTATGTTCAAAATCCAGGAAAGTATGAAATCATAGTTTTTTTAGTACTAGATGGTCCCAACCCAAGGATGAAATCATAGTTTGATGAGCTTAAATCAGTAGAATTGGCTATCATTTTTGCATAATATGACTAATAAAATCAACCATATTAGTGAAATGATTAATATAGATGGCAATCAGTAAATTTAGTATAGATTTATACATAAAGCCAACCAAATAAATTAAATGAGGTGAGGAGCGGACAACATAGTGGGGTGGTTTCTCCAACAACAAGAGTTGGATTTGGCATATAGGGAAGCATGGGCGCAAGATGTGGCCAAGTGACCCAAGGCAGATGATGAACCATTCATAAATTCAAACCCTGAATCATACATAATGGATGAAGGAATGGGTCCCAAAACAATGGAGCCACGATCATCCCAAGTGGAATGGATGATCTGCAAGGAGGAATGATGGCAAAAGGTGAACCTTATAGAAATCTCCCAAGAAGGGACAGATGTAGGATGCCAATAAATCAAAACAAAAGCTTGAAAAGTCAAAAGTTAATGCAAAATTAAATAAAAATTGTCTGCAAAGCAATATGAGGAGACTGGAAAAAAATCAGTTGATGCAATGAAATCAGTAAAGTTAGGCAGATGGACACTGACTAAAAAATTGAGAGCAACTGAAAAATTGAAAAGAAGGGGTGAGAATCTGAATGACAAATGAGGGGGAATCTGCCGCTCTGCCAGAAGGGGACAAGGAGCACCAAGAGCTGATTAGAAAACCATCCCCATTATTCATCAATAAAGAGACAGGGATGGTAGCCAAATTCCCGGTGCACAGGATGCCTGGTAATATAATCTAAGTTCTGACAAACCTGACCTGCAAGCTGAGCAATAACTTCCGTCCACCCTCAATGCCATCATATGCCAGCAAACAAATCTCAGTACATGACTTGATCCATAACCCAGAAAATGCTAATCCTCATACTCATGGGTCAGGCATCCAGAAATGAGGATTGCAACCACAAATACTTGGGGGATGGTGAGCATAAAAATAAGGCGGAGGAAGATGCACCATTTAAAAACTAAAAATAATATTGACTTAATTTTTATTTCAGAAATGTAAGCTGGTAACCAAAAAGAAATGATGCCAAGCTCAAATCATGATGCAACAAACTACCCGTGGTCCTACCAAATAGGCTACCAAGCTCTCTGGACAATCATGTGGCAATCATTATAATGGACAAGAAATAGACCTGGGATTTGTGGAAGAAACTCATACTGGAAGGATCTTGATAGCAATGGCTACAAATAGGGAAACCAGCAAGAGCATTCAATTGGTGGCAGTCTATGCTCTGCCAAAGCTCCACAAAACCATATTTTTTGGGAATTTTTATCAAATGCGCCATCCAAAGCGATGACAGTAATAGCAGGAGACCTGAATTGTTGGAAGAATGCAAGCTGGGATACGTTCCCAACTAGAGAATGTACCAACAGAAAGGCCAATGAGATGGTGGAATACCTAGTCAAATTGGGGGTGTACCTAATGATTGACAAAGAGGATGTCAAACTGGCTAATGTAATGCGATGGTCATACAACTCCACCAGATCCCCACAGTCCAGAGCACACTTAGATTATATCCTAGTGTCATCGGATCTCAAGCTGATGACATCCAACAGCAAGGTCAGTATAAATGCCAAAAGTGACCACATGGTCATCTGTGTGGATATCAACCTTGACAAACCCCCAAGGAATCACAAATGGCAGTTGGCACCAGCCACACTGAAGAATGGAAATGTCACCAAAAGATCAACACTGGACTTTATATCTGGTTGCATATCTGGATAGCTGCCTGGAGATAGACCCTCTCAAACAATGGTCTTGGATCAAAGCAAGATGAAGCATGATAGCATGAAATTCAAAAAAGTGACCACTT
>JAKSZP010012747.1:0-20320 GCA_022478985.1 Massospora cicadina
GGAAGTTATACAATAAAGTAGGAGATAACTGGGATGCCTATAGCCATTAGAGCGAGTACTTGTATCCTGGAGTCTCATACTATCATGAGGCATGATGAAGTTATGAAAAACTTAAAAATGAGTTTGAGAAAGCTACTATTGGGAGGTCATGATGGAGACCAAAACTGAAGTCCTGGATGCCTGTCTGATCTTTAAAAAGCTATTCAACTACAAGAACAAATATCAGTATCAACCAACTACGCTCCAACAACTCTTCCACATTATTAGTTTAGAAGTGGTAGGTCCTCTGCCTCATACTAATGGTGCCAATCAATATATCTTGGTCAGAATTGATCATTTCACAAATTGGTTGAAGAGCTTATCCCCCAATCAGACTGCCAAAGCCACTGCTAACTTTTTACATTAAAAAATCTTCACCTGACATGGCTGCCCTGGTCCTCCTTTGTGACAAAGGGAAAACTCACTTTAAAGTGCTAAAGCTCCTCGCCACTTCCATGGTATTAACTTTTGGCGGATTTGACTGATTCCACCAAATGAGTTGCACATGGTAAAACACACTGAGCAATGGAAGAGTGATATGAGTTTCACAGGCCCTCAATAATCAATAATAATGAAGAATTTATAAAAAGCTATTGTCCGGCAATACCACTTTATTCATTGATTAACATAACGGCTACTTCTGTTACTCTTTCCTACTACCATCTTTCTTTGTAAAACCTCCTCTTTCAAACTCTCGCACTCAACTAAAAATCCTCTTTCTTCCTCGGCAGATTCAACATGATCTGCTTAAATACCCTATTTGCTATGATCTAAGGGTTTCATTTGAACATTGAGGCTTTGGAGAAATTCCCTTGATTCACCAAACCATAATTGCTTCAATAGATTCATTTTGCATTAACCTAATCTATTCTTAATCTCAAGGCTTGCTTCAGTTCTAAAAACTGATCCGCCAGAACTATAGCTTATCGCCCAGTCATATTGGAATTTCAGCATTACCCACTGGACTGGATGATAAGCTTCTATTGCTTGTATGGCCAAAGGAACTTTGTGTACTTAGTTGATAATCCAGCCACCTGCAGGCTCCTTAATAGTGTAGACGTCAACCCCAGTCTTCTTTAATTATCTCAAATTTTCCAATCCATATGCAGGTAAGCTTGTTTCTTTTTTAAACCCATGTTGGTCGTGGAACAGAACAAGATCTCCTACCCCAAACTGGGGGAGTCTGCTGCGATTACATTGGTCAGCCACCTGATCCCAAATCTTCCTGGCTATACAAGTGGAATATGCTTTGGTTTGGTTGTTAATCAGCTTGTCTTAGGCAGACAGATAGCTTTGGGGCTTGACTCCGCCAGTTTCCTCCACACAAAAATAAAGAAATGCTGGCAATGCTGGATGTCTTTCATAAATTTGTTAATTTTGCTCTTGCCAGTATATGATTGGTAGCTAATATTGTACGTGAAGGCAGCGGTAGATAATAAGGTACTCTATTCTGAAGCTTGATCCTTTACAAGTTTGCATAGATTTTGACCAAGGTTCTGTTGACCCGTTCCACCATTCCATTAGATTCAGGGTGGTAACGCGTTGTCAAGGCCCTGTGGATTGCCATTAATTTGTTCAACTTGGGAGGGTTATACGACGTGAAATTGGTTCTGTTGTCCATGAGGATAAATTGTGGACAGTCATGTCACTGTATGACACACTCCAAGGTGAACTTGGTGGTGGTGACAGCCCAAAAATTAATGATTGCCCTTGCTTCCACCCATCTTATCAAATGGCCAATGGCTATTATTATGTACTTGGAGTGCTTTGTGCCAGTTGGCAGAGGCCCCTCCACATCCAGAGAAACTGTATGCCATGTGAAAAGAGGCTCAACCAGCTGGTAGATGGTCATTCCGCAGAATGGGTTTTCCACTTTGCACTGGTGACAAATAAGCAACTGTTTAGAGCACTTCATATTGCATACCTTCCCAATAGTAATGAATCGCAGGAACTCCAGTGTTTTTCACAACCCTCCATGACCTACCGCTCTTTGAGCATCCATAGTAATTTTGGGTCTAGTGGAATGTTTTGGGAAACTCAGCGTCAATTCTTCAAACCTCTTATACTGTTCCCCATTGTGCCCAAAGGTATCTCATGCAGCCCATCCAGCACTTTGATCAAATGTAGCGGCTCATTTTACATATTTGCCCACAATCATCTTTTTGTACATTATGTATACCAAATCCACTGTAATAACGACCATTGGTAATTTTAAGAGACAATCCACGTTCTGGTGTTTCTCCCCTGATTGGTGTACAATCTCAAAGTTGTATGCTTTGATCTTAATGTCCACCACGCAAGCCATCCTTCAGGTTCACGGAGATTCTGCAGCCAACGCAAGGATGCATGATCTGTTACCACTTGGTATTTCACCCTATGAAGGTATACCTGAAACTGTTTATATGCATATATTACTACTAAGCACTACCACTTAGTCAGGGTATAATTTCGTTCATGATCTGTTAAGCTTCAGCTACAATATTCCCTGGGATGTTCTATACCATCTTCTGCCTTTTGAGATAACAAGGCCCCTATGGTGGAAAGGGACGCATCTGTTTGTACATTTAAAATTCCTTCTAAAATTAGGGTATTGAAAAATGGGCGCACTAGCCAACGCAGTTTGTAGAACATTGAAAGCGCTTTGACATTGTTCCGTCTAGTTGAAAATGTTAGTCTTTTTTAACAGCTCAAAGAGCGGAGCTCCAATACAGCTGAAGTTGGGAATGAACTGCATTAGTACTAACTATCCCCAAAAACACCTGAATATTGTGCTTATTACTCAGCCGAGGCATCTTGTGTATAGCTTACACTTTTGCTGGCTGAAAAATAAGCCCTTTGCAGTCTACCACAAACTTAAGGTATACCAACTGCTCCTTAAAGAAGTGGAACTTTAAAGCTTTATTTTTATGTTAGCTTCTGCAAGTCTTTAGAACATTTGTCCAGGTAATTGAGATGTTCCGTGAATATCTGCAAGAACACATTAATGTTGTCAATATAGACTAGAACACAAGACAGCTTTAAAGCACCCAGAATAGTGTTCATAGTCCGTTGGAACGTAACTGGAGTGATGTACAACCCTGTGGCATACGTATAGGCTGGAACAACCCTTTCAAGGTTTAATTTATTGCGGGGAAGGCCGACCATGGGACGGACACTTCCGAATATGACTCAGACGTGACAAAACTTAGTACCAGGGGAGGCACCCCAGAGAAGCGATGCTATCTCTTGTTGCCAGCGGGAACGCCACTTATGGGAAGGGGGAGGGAACGTGTGTAGGGGACGTAGCCACTATTGAGCACGTGTGGAGGAAGGGGTCTGATTTGATGAACCAGACTGGGAACCAGGAGGAGACCAGCTGTCGGCGACGCGGTGGGAGGTATCCAAACATCCACGCCTGAAAGTGGTCCACCAAATGAGACCGGAATCTGTGGATGGCTTCAGGGAGGGTGGGAATGGATCCGGCGATGGCATCCAAGACAATCGTGTGGATAGTCCACATGGCGATTGCAACCACCAGAGCACGGAGGGAGGGTGGGAGATGGAGGCCATTGATGAAGCAAACATATCTCTTGACAGACTGAAGGGATGTGTTTGATCCTAGCCTAGCAGACGTTGGACTTCGCGCCATATTACTTTAGAGGTGGGGCACTTCTCCAGGCGGTGAAACAGCGTTCCATACTGGCCACACACGACACAGGATGAGTGTAAAGCATTAGAGCGCTCAGCTGTACGATACACCCGCCTCAGGCAGCGCCTCACATGGGAGCGGACTTGAGGCTGCAACAGAGGATGGTGTGCGTATTTCCAGATAGTCTTTTGGGTCTCAGTGGAATAAGGGATGTCCATCATGTCCAGGTAGTTCACCCTGGATAGGACTAGGGTCGAATGGGGATCACGCTATCATGGATGGGTAGCCCCTGTACCTCTTGTGTGAACTGAGGAGAGGGGCGGCCTCTTCAGGTTGTATGTCCACTAATACGAATTCTCCACTCTGCGCTTTGCATGGAGAGTAGGATTCGTTTGTAGTGGGTTTTGGTCCTGTGAGGACCTGTGGCTGATGTGTGTGATGCGAGGTATTTCATCAGGGAGTGGGGGTTTGATGGATTGTTGAGGCCCAAGGCTCGGGAGAAGTTGGAGCGGGCCGCGCGGGACCAGTGTTGGGATGGGAGTGTAGGAGTAGTGACGGCCGCAATCCAGGTGCCCAGGATCTTGGCGGCATGGGCTCTGAAGTCAAGTAGGCCCATGCCACCATGATGATGAGGGCCAAACATGACCTCTAGCCGTACTGGTGGAGGGCGGCCTAACCAAAGCCAACCTTGTAGCAAAGCATACAGGGATTTGAAGAAGCTTGGGGAGAAGGGAATGGCGTGGGCTCCGAACCAGACTTTGGATAGGAGCATAGAGTTGGCAAGAACAACCCTGCCAGTGAGGGTAGTAGGGTGGGCTCTGAGAGAGGCGATTCGCTTCGTCACGTTGTCCAGTATATGGAACTCCATTACTCTGACGCGTATCCACCTGCCTCCAACCACACACCCAGATGGCGTACCGGTCCTATGGTAGGTCGTGGCACAAAGGGGAGCACCAGTGGAGCGGTGTGTTTTGAGTTAGTAAGGCGTGGACGTGGGCGAGCAGATGGGCCGGGTTGGGAACTACTTGCTGGGGCCCAGCAGTTCTGAAACCGACCAAGGAGGATGATTTCGGTTTTGGAGGCGTTTAGTGCCGCGTTGCTTACCCAGGAATATTCCTGGATGAGGGCTTCAAGCGTGCGTGCATCTTTGTTATCAGACACACCCACCACGCAATCATCTGCAAATGCCATCATGTTGACTGGAGTTTGGCCTGGCACATAGACCCCAGTGAGTTGGGCATTCACATTTCGCAGTAGTGGGTCAAGGCTGAAGTTGTATAAGAGTGGGCTCAGGGGGTCCCCTTGTCGCAGGCCCCTTTGAGGACGGACTACTTCCATTAAGAAACCTGGGCCGCACACAGCCATTGTTGCATATTGTAAGCAGCATCACCCAGTTAATGAAGCGGGGAGGTAGGTGGAATTGTTGGAGGCAGGCCCTAAGGTATTCCCAGTTTACTCTATCATAGGCCTTTTGTTGGTCCAAGAATACAAGTGCCCCAGAGGCTGTGGACTGACACACATTAACCACAGAGTGCACGTTATCCCAAATTGACCTTCTGGGGATGAAACCAAATTGTTCTGGGGAGATGGTGGCAGATGCTACAGTCCCTAAATGGTTAGCCATGATTTTTGTTAAAATTTTGGTGTCTGTGTTTGTTAGAGAAATGGGGCGCCAGTTGGCTAAGTCTAGCCTATCCCCTTTCTTGAAGAGTGTGACCGTAAAGGCCTCATGTCCTCCTGGTAGGAGGCGCGGTTCCAACAGGCTTTGGTTGAGTGAGGCTAGCAGCAATGGGGATATATATTTAAAATATTTTTTGTAGAACTCATATGGAATGCCATCTGGGCCTGAGAATTTTTGGTTTGGCGCACCGCGAATGGTAGTCCATAATTCGTTTGGAGTAATTAAATTCATTATTTCCGAACTTTTTCTCTCTCGTTGCAAACACTTTTGCAACCCATTCAATTCAAGACTAAATCTAGTTTGATAATCTCATAGAGGGGATTAGTCTCCGCCCATGTCTGGGAGCAGTTGGGCAAGCAAGGCAAGAGGAGCAGGCGGAAGGCCCGCGGCCTCTAACGTTCAAAAACGCCCCGGAGAATCTGGCGGAATAGAAAAAAATCTAAAAAAACTGGCGGTCACAATTTCCCCGGAGATACTCGCGTGGCAAGCACGATGCAATCAGTACATCAATATGCCACATTCCCAGCCACTTTCATCGGTGGAATTCGGAGTCCGTGTGTATCTGGACATCCAAAAAATGGCCCTATGGGAAAAATTTTGTGAAGATGTACACAAAATTTTCCTGACCGCGGTGTACGTTGCACCTCACTCCATGTTGCGCGGTTGGCTGGACCTAGGATTTGAAAGCAAAATAGTAGCAGATGAGGCTGCAGCGGTGCACATAGTGGTCAACCTCCCTGAAGGGCAATGGGTCGTCGAAAATAAATGCACCAGATGGACAAAATCAAACCAAATTTTCCTCACGTTTGACTTTTTGCCTACTATGGTAAAACGTGACATTTTGGAGCAACACCTGAAAGATGGTCTCGCCATATACGGCGAAATACAATCTTTCAAAATGCAACGTTTCATGCTGATGCCACACCTGTGCACTGGCAAAGCCATCACAGTTCTGACCCCAACTGAGGAGATCGCGAAGGACCTAACCCAGATCCCGCACTCCACCTTTATTGACATCACAGGGCACACCACCCACCCATTCCGGGTAACTGTGGACAGCGGGCCCCCCATTTGCACCCACTGTGACGCGTTCAGCCATAAGGCACACGCATGCCCCATTAAAGAGGGCGTTACATTCCAAGAGCACCCCTCGGCAGCCATGGCCAGCGGAGAGGCACACTACGAACCAACTGCAAGCACCAAAGAGGCTTTCCCGTGGGGAGCACAAGGCTGCTACCTATTTGTAAAGCCCATCTCCCCGCAGGAGCAGAAGAAGGCCAAGCAGGCCCAAAGGACTGCGGCCAAGGAAGCGGCCAAGGTCACCACCACCATCCCACACTCACAACGCCAGGAGGACATGGAGACTTCGCGGTGGAAGCAACTTGGGAATCCATCACCCAATCAGATTGGGAGGCCCAAGCCGAATGGGCCACTCAATCTGAGGATCTGATGGGAGATTTGATCTCACCCAATCGTTGCACCCAAGCCCCGGTTGAAACTGACTTGGGACCTATCCCAACCAAAAAAAATTTTTTTTGCCCCACTCAACGGTGCACCGAACCTATCTGCACCGCAAAAAATTCGTCCGACGTCAGGAAAACAAAAAGTGAAGGCCAAAGCCAACGTGACTCTTTCCGCAAAAATTAACAAAAACCCCAATAGCGTTGCTGCTAATACCCGCGCTGCTATGAAAGCCCGTGGGTACCAGGAAGAGGCTGGTGGGCCAGGGGTCCACCCCCTCGCACCTAAGGTGCGATGGGGGAAACCTTCACTCTAGGGACGCTGAATATTGCTGGACTCAAGGCCTCCCCATCCCGGGCTAGGAAACTGAGTTTTTTACAAAATAATTTACCCGTGGATATCCTGGCCATCCAGGAAACCCACTGTCCATGAGGTTCCTAGGATGCTTGGAAAACAATGCTCCTACCATCCCTATCCTTTTGGTTGAAGCACTGTGGGGTGCTAATTTGGAAAAACAATTTTTTCAAATTTACATCTTCAGAAATATTCTAAATGGCCGAGTGCTCATTGTCACCTTCTCATGGGCTGATGTTGCACACACAATCGTCAACATTTACACCCCAAACAGTGCACAAGAGCATCAGTAATTTTTCTCGTCGGTCAAATTCCTCCCGCTACCCCCCGATTCTTTCCTAATTGGCAACATGAACTGTTGGCTAACCTCACCAACGGACCGGTGGCCGCCTTCACCCCACGCCCCACAGGGTCACGTAGAACTATGCATTCTAAAAGCCACCCTTGGGTTAATGGATGCGCTGCCGCGACATGCCCCACTGCTCAAAAACATGACGCGTCCCCACATCCACAACGGCCAATTAAGGTCCATGACCCGCATTGACCTTATTCTAGTGCCGGCGAAATTCCAACCCCACATCTCCCACTTCAAAACAACGAAAATGGAATTCTCTGACCACCAACTGGTCTCAATAACATACCACTTACCCGTCACAGTTGCAAAGGCCCCACATTGGTGCAGAATCCACCCCCCAGAGCTTGCGTCGCCAGGATTTTCCATGTGGGTGGAAGAGGCAACTTTGGCAAAATCGTTTGTTGTACCATTTTGCGCGGACCCCATTTCCACATGGGCAACTTTCAAAAAAGACACCATCCGCCACTATTGCCATCTCTCATCCAGATGCTCATGAGCCACATTGGTGGTTATATCCTGCGCGCTGGCAGAATTGGCCCACTTGGAGTCCAATATTCCAGCCTGAGGATATAGCCCTGCATGGGGCCAGAAGTGGGCGGAGGCAGCAGCCCACCTCAACGCACTTGAAAGGCAACACAAACATCGGGTTTGTGTCCAATACAGGGCCACATGCATCACTAAAGGTGACAAGTGCACCGCATACTTCTTCAAAAATTTTTTTGCACCATGCCAGAGCGTGGCCTGCACACAGGTGCGAAGATTGGATAATTCTATTGTGGACACACCAGCCAAAGTGGTAATCGAAACGCAAAGATATTACTCCGAGTTATACCAAGCTGAACCAATTCAGCTGGCCGAAATGGCAGAATTTCTTGACAGAGCTCATATCCGCACCATTTTCTGATACCCGGAAATAATGAATTTAATTACTCTGAACGAATTATGGACTACCATTCGCGGTGCGCCAAACTGAAAATGCCCAGGCCCAGATGGCATTCCATATGAGTTCTACAAAAAATATTTTAAATACATATCCCCATTGCTGCTAGCCTCACTCAACCAAAGCCTGTTGGAAACGCGCCTCCTACCAGGAGGACATGAGGCTTTTACTGTCACACTCTTCAAGAAAGGGGATAGGCTAGATTTAGCCAACTGGTGCCCCATTTCTCTAACAAACACAGACACCAAAATTTTAACAAAAATCATGGCTAACCGTTTAGGGACTGTAGCATCTGCCACCATCTCTCCAGAACAATTCGGTTTCATCCCCAGAAGGTCAATTTGGGATAACGTGCACTCTGTGGTTAATGTGTGTCAGTCCACAGCCTCTGGGGCATTTGTATTCTTGGACCAACAAAAGGCCTATGATAGAGTAAACTGGGAATACCTTAAGGCCTGCATCCAACAATTCCGCCTACCTCCCCGCTTCATTAACTGGGTGATGCTGCTCACGGAATCTGCAACAATGGCTGTGCGCGGCCCAGGTTTCCTAACGGAAGTAGTCCATCCTCAAAGGGGCCTGCGACAAGGGGACCCCCTGAGCCCACTCTTATACAACTTCAGCCTTGACCCACTACTGCGAAATGTGAATGCCCAACTCACTGGGGTCCATGTGCCAGGCCAAACCCCAGTCAATATGATGGCATTTGCAGATGATTGCGTGGTGGGGGTGTCTAATAAAGATGCACACGCACTTGAAGCCCTCATCCAGGAATATTCCCAGGTAAGCAACGCGGCACTGAACGCCTCCAAAACCGAAATCATCCTCCTTGGTCAGTTTCAGAACTGCTGGGCCCCAGCAAGTAGTTCCCAACCCAGCCCAGCTGCTCGCCCAAGTCCACGCCTTACTAACTCAAAACACACCGCTCCACTGGTGCTCCCCTTTGTGCCACGACCTACCATAGGACCGGTACGCCATCTGGGCGTGTGGTTGGAGGCAGCAGAATACGCCTCAGCAGTAATGGGGGGCCATATACTGGACAACGTGACGAAGCGAATCGCCTCTCTCAGAGCCCACCCTACTACCCTCACTGGCAGGGTTGTTCTTGCCAACTCTATGCTCCTATCCAAAGTCTGGTTTGGAGCCCACGCCATCCCCTTATCCCCAAGCTTCTTCAAATCCCTGTATGCTTTGCTACAAGGTTAGCTTTGGTCAGGCCGCCCTCCACCAGTACGGCAAGAGGTCGTGTTTGGCCCTCATCATCATGGTGGCATGGGCCTACTTGACTTCAGAGCCCATGCCGCCAAGATCCTGGGCACCTGGATTGCGGCCGTCACTACTCCTACACTCCCATCCCAACACTGGTCCCGCGCGGCCCGCTCCAACTTCTCCCGAGCCTTGGGCCTCAACAATCCATCAAACCCCCACTCCCTGATGAAATACCTCGCATCACACACATCAGCCACAGGTCCTCACGGGACCAAAACCCACTACAAACGAATCCTACTCTCCATGCGAAGCGCAGAGTGGAGAATTCGTATTAGTGGACATACAACCTGAAGAGGCCGCCCCTCTCCTCAGTTCACACAAGAGGTACAGGGGCTACCCATCCATGATAGCGTGATCCCCATTCGACCCCTAGTCCTATCCAGGGTGAACTACCTGGACATGATGGACATCCCTTATTCCACTGAGACCCAAAAGACTATCTGGAAATACGCACACCATCCTCTGTTGCAGCCTCAAGTCCGCTCCCATGTGAGGCGCTGCCTGAGGCGGGTGTATCGTACAGCTGAGCGCTCTAATGCTTTACACTCATCCTGTGTCGTGTGTGGCCAGTATGGAACGCTGTTTCACCGCCTGGAGAAGTGCCCCACCTCTAAAGTAATATGGCGCGAAGTCCAACGTCTGCTAGGCTAGGATCAAACACATCCCTTCAGTCTGTCAAGAGATATGTTTGCTTCATCAATGGCCTCCCCCTCCCACCCTCCCTTCATGCTCTGGTGGTTGCAATCGCCATGTGGACTATCCACACGATTGTCTTGGATGCCATCGCCGGATCCATTCCCACCCTCCCTGAAGCCATCCACAGATTCCGGTCTCATTTGGTGGATCACTTTCAAGCGTGGATGTTTAATATCTCCCACCACGTCGCCGGCAGCTGGTCTCCTCCTGGTTCCCAGTCTGGTTCATCAAATCAGACCCCTTCCTCCACACGTGCTCAATAGTGGCTACGCCCCCTACACACGTTCCCTCCCCCTTCCCATAAGTGGCGTTCCCGCTGGCAACAAGAGATAGCATCGCTTCTCTGGGGTGCCTCACCTGGTACTGAGTTTTGTCTCGTCTGAGTCATATTCGGAAGTGTCCATCCCATGGTCGGCCTTCCCCACAATAAATTTAAATAAATTCATTATTTCCGGGTATTGGAAACGGTGCAGATATGAGCTCTGTCGAGAAATTCTGCCACTTCAGCTGGCTGAATTGGATTAAATTGGTACAACTCAGAGAAATACTTTTGTGTTTTAATTGCCTCTTCAGCTGGCGTATCTGCAATGGAATCATCTGATCTTCGCACCTGTGTGCAGGCCACGCTCTGGCATGGTGCAAAAAAATTTCAAGAAGTATGCGGTGCACTTGTCACCTTTAGTGATGCGTGTGGCCCTGTATTGGACACAAACCTGATGTTTGTGTTGCCTTTCAAGTGCGTTGAGGTGGGCGGCTGCCTCCGCCCACTTCTGGCCCCATGCAGGGCTATATCCTGAGGCTGGAATGTTGGACTCAAAGTGGGCCAATTCCGCCAGTGCGCGCGATATAACCGCCAATGTGGCTCGTGAGCGTCTGGATGAGAGATGGCAATAGTGGCGGATGGTGTCTTCTTTGAAAGTTGCCCATGTGGAAATGGGGTCCACGCAAAACGGTGCAACAAACAATTATGCCAAAGTTGCCTCTTCCACCCACGTGGAAAATCCTGGCGACGTGAGCTCTGGGGGGCGGATTTTGCACCAATGTGGGGCCTTTGCAACTGTGACGGGTAAGTGGTATGTTATCGAGACCAGTCAGTGGTTGGAGAATTCCATTTTCGTTGTTTTGAAGTGGGAGATGTGGGGTTGGAATTTCGCCGGCGCTAGAATAAGGTCACTGCAGGTCATGGACCTTAATTGGCCGTTGTGGACGTGGGGACGCGTCATGTTTTCAAAAAAGTGGGGCATGTTGCGGCAGCGCATCCATTAACCCAAGGGTGGCTTTTAGAATGCATAGTTTTATTTGCCCTGTGGGGCGTGGGGTGAGGGCGGCCACCGGTCCATTGGTGAGGTTAGCCAACAGTTCATGTCACCAATAAGGAAAGAATCAGGGGTAGCGGGAGGGATTTGACTGACAAGAAAAATTCCTGACGCTCTTGTGCACCATTTGGGGCGTAAATGTTGACGATTGTGTGTGCAACATCAGCCCATGAGAAGGTGACAATGAGCACTCGGCCATTTAGGAATGTTTCTGAAGATGTAAATTTGAAAAAAATTGTTTTTCCAAATTAGCACCCCACAGTGCTTCGACCAAAAGGATAGGGATGGTAGGAGTATTGTTTTCCAAGATTCCTCAGAACCTTGTGGACAGTGGGTTTCCTGGATGGCCAGGATATCCACGGGTAAATTGTTTTGTAAAAACTCAGTTTCCTAGCCTGGGATGGGGAGGCCTTGAGTCCAGCGATATTCAGCATCCCTAGAGTGAAGGTTTCCCCCATCGCACCTTAGGTGTGAGGGGTTGGGCCCCGGGCCCACCAGCCTCTTCCAGGTCCCCACGGGCTTTCACAGCAGCGCGGGTATTAGCAGCAACGCTATTGGGGTTTTTGTTAATTTTTGTGGAAAGAGTCGCGTTGGCTTTGGCCTTCACTTTTTGTTTTCCCGACGTCGGACGATTTTTTATGCGGTGCAGATAAGTTCAGTGCACCGTCAAGTGGGGCAAAAAAATTTTTTTGGTTGGGATAGATCCCAAGTCAGTTTTGACTGGGGCTTGGGTGCAGCGATTGGGTGAGATTGAATCTCCCATCGGATCCTTGGATTGAGTGGCCCATTCAGCATGGGCCTCCCAATCTGATTGGGTGATGGATTCCCGAGTTGCTTCTGCTGCAAAGGTCTCCATGTCCTCCTGGCGTTGTGAGTGTGGGATGGTGGTGGTGACCTTGGCCGCTTCCTTGGCCGCGGTCCTACAGGCTTGCTTGGCCTTCTTCTGCTCCTGCGGGGAGATGGGCTTTACCAATAGGTAGCAGCCTTGTGCTCCCTACGGGAAAGCCTCCTTGGTGCTTGCGGTTGGTTCGTAGTACGCCTCTCCGCTGGCCCCTGACTGCTGAGGGGTGCTCTTGGAATGTGACACCCTCTTTGATGGGGCATGCATGCGCCTTATGGCCAAACGCATCACAGTGGGTGCAAATGGGGGGCGCGCTGTCCACGGTTACCCGGAATGGGTGGGTGGTGTGCCCTGCGATGTCAATAAAGGTGGAGTGCGGGATCTGGGTTAGGTCCTTCACAATCCCCTCAGTTGGGGTCAGAACTGCGATGGCTTTGCCAGTGCACAGGTGTGGCATCAGCATGTTATGTTGCATTTCAAAAGATTGTATTTCGCTGTATATGGCGAGACCATCTTTCAGGTGTTGCTCCAAAAAGTCACGTTTTACCATAGTAGGCAAAAAGTCAAATGTGAGGAAAATTTGTTTTGATTTTGTCCATCTGGTGCATTTAGTTTCGACGACCTGTTGCCCTTCGGGGAGGTCCACCACTATGCGCACCACTGCAGCCTCGTCTGCTGCTATTTTGCTTTCAAAACCTAGGTCCAGCCAACCACGCGACATGAAGTGAGGTGCAATGTACACCGCGGTCGGGAAAATTTTGTGTACATCTTCACAAATTTTTTCCCATAGGGCCGTTTTTTGGATGTCCAGATACACTTGGACCCCGAATTCCACTGACAAAAGTGGCTGGGAATGTGGCGTGTTGATGTATTGGTTGCATCGTGCTTGCCACGCGAGTATCTCTGGGGAAATTGTGACCGCCAGTTTTTTTAGATTTTTTCTATTCCGCCAGATTCTCCGGGGCGTTTTCAAACGTTAGAGGCCGTGGGCCTTCCGCCTGCTCCTCTTGCCTTGCTTGCCCAACTGCTCCCAGACATGGGCGCAGACTAATCCCCTCTATGAGATTATCAAACTAGATTTAGTCTTGAATTGAATGGGTTGCAAAAGTGTTTGCAACGAGAAAGAAAAGTAACAACCCTTTCAAGGTAATTATAGCGCACTTCTCTTGTTCTTCTACTGGAACTTGAATTGCCAGTACCACAATATCAAGTCCATAGTGAGAAATAAGGCACCAACCAACTGATCTAATTCATCATCAATTTATGAAAGCGGATATGAGTCTTTTTTCAAAATAATATTAAGCTTCCAATAGTCAGTTATTTAGCAATTGGAGCCATCTTTCTTTTTGATGATTTAAACTGGGGACTCCCAAAGGCTCTTTGATACCACTTACATTCCCTTTTCAATTATATTGTATTTAGCAAATAAAACTTCTTCTGCCATCTTGGAGTGACGGATAGGCCTTGAACAAATAATAGGGCGGTCCTATGTCTAATAAATGCACAATACCTCATGCACGTCCCAAGTTGTTGTCATTGATGCAAAGATGCTTTGGTTTTTTGCAAACAGATCCATAGCTGTCCTTCTGATCCTTTAACAGGTCAGTTAGAGCCTCCTGCAGAACCACAGTACTTATGTTGGATAATGCTTTTAATGGTATCCTGATACCGTCTCATGAACAAAGTCATATATTTTGATAAGCCTCATCAATAAGAACCAAATGCAGATAAGCCACCACTTGATGCCTTTTCACCTTCATAGATTCCTTTTGCAGGTTGGGTATCGATACCTTCAAACCCCCTGCCCTGGTAAAAGGAGCTCAGGAGCCACATAGGTTCAAGCTGCAATTGCTGATAGGATCCCATAATCTCACCGTATAGACCTTCCATGATATCTATTTTATGCTCTGTCCCTATTATGACCTGATGCCCCGAAGGTATTCTTAAAGCTCTCGCTGCTTGCAGAAGAATAAATTCTTACTCATAATTCTGATTAAAAGCGTTCAGGTCCTCAACTTCATCCACTGATATTGAACAGGAATCACCCCATCACTGTATGTGAGATTAATTTGACTGGAGCTGATGGGGTCCTTTGTGATTCCGCTGGAGTTAAAATAAATGGGAACTGTTGTCCTAGGATACTGATAATTATCCGCCATATTGACCACAACCCTAATTGCTGCATGAACGTGGCTCTTATCAACATATTGTAATTGTTATTAGGTAACACCACAGCTGGAGCAGATGCCTCATCTGAAATGAACCTCAAAAGCAGAGCGCTGTAAGCGCCTTCTGACACAGTGCTCTGTGCCCCGAAGTTCCATACAATACTCTTTGTTCCACACCAAGCTTCAGTGGAAGCTTAGATATGAACTTGGTGGAATTTAAACTTCCAGGGGCGCCAGTATCAATAATTGCCATAATTTTGGTATTTTGTACAGAAATGTCACAATATGTACATTCTGAATAAAAGAGCTTTTCGTGCTTATTAAGTAAACATCCAAGGAATCATGGTTATTCAGAAAAGTGAGAATACCAGAGCCAACATGTGGATACTCCTGGGCAAATTTCTCTACTGGAATCTCCACTTTCACCCCCTCTAAAGCTGTGACATGAGTTGAAGGCTCGCCTTCAACTGTACCATTCGTGAAAGGATTGCCAGATGTATGGCTTTTATAACTCTTCAGCGGAACTCTGTGTATGCGTTTTTGGGATCTCTACCTCAGCTTGAGGCCAATATATCATAGGAGTCAGTTGATGCAATAACTTTCCAGATTGAGTACAAAACTGACATCAAGCGACTTGTGGGAATCATCAGGGAAAGTTAGATTTGAGTTATTGGAAGTAAAGCGTCCCATATACACTACATTTGCCATTTTACCTGTTCATTTGGAACAACCAGTACAGCATGGACATCAAATTTGCCTGAAAATCTAGCCTCATAATGGCCTAATTGGCTACCCAAGAAACAAGCATTATAAATTGGCACTCGTCTCTGCATTCCCCTTATAGACTTATATCTGAAATTAATTGCTGAATAGTAGTGTGTCAAGGAAGAACTTCCTGAGTAAAAATGGGGCAGAAAGGGCTCTCAATAGCGTTAAGTGGAAGAGTAAACATCAGAGAACTATAATCAAGTCATTGTTGTCTCATATCCGGTGGGGATTTGGTAGCAGTTGCAAGGGCTTTCCATTCCATATTGGGAGCACCAAAAGTGTCGGATAAATGGCGCAAATGATTAACAATTTTAAATAAAACCACGTCCTCCTGAATAATGTAGGACATAGCATTATACAGTTCTCAATATGACTTAACAGCTGCCACTATTGCTACGGCCACTTCCTCATTAGTTAAGATATTTGTTCCCATCAATACATGAGGCTCAGCAGTAAACCACTCCGCAAACTCCACCAAGGACTCATTTTTTATAAAGATATTGTTAAAAACTCTGCCTTGCGCTGAGCCATTTTTCCCCTGCCCCCAAACAGATGAATCACAGTCTCCTTCACCTTTGGGTAGGCTACAGTACTACACGCAAGGTAACATGTGAAGTGGTTAGCTCATACAACGTCCAAAGTGGAGAACAACACTTAGCTTTCCACTAATCAGAAGCCCCCTCAATGGCAATTTCAAACCGCCTGTAAAACCTGTGTATTTTAAAGTCATGATAAAATGGGGGCAACTTGTCACTTCAGGCTCTTTTTCCCTAACAAATACATATAATTTACACTCTACACAATATAGCCACTCAGTAGTGCTGCCCAAGAGGTCGACAAGTTGATTGGTTTGGTCACCTATCAGGTGCAATTAGTAAAAGACCTGGGTAAGCTGCTCAGTTATACTTTTATTTCTCATAAAGCACTTTTTGAGCCTGGTATATGGTATACGAGGCAAGCTTCAGTTCCGCATATTGAGTCAATTTGATAAATTGGGGTAGTACCTCATCAAGGAGAGCCAGTTGTGCCAAAGCTTTTAAAATATGAAGTTTCTAAAATGTTAATCAATATGCCCCCTGTAGTTAGCAATACCATTAACTTTGCAATTTTAAGAATTCTGATGATCAAGTTGCACAGGTTAAGGCCAAATGAGAAACAGACGAGTTATATGAGGATCATTGGCCATCAAGATATAATAATAATAAAGACTTTATATGGAGCTATTGCCATGACGCTACCACTTTATTCAATAATCACCTTACTGGCTAATTCCGTTACTCTTTTCTACTACCCTCTTTCTTTATAAAAACATCATCCTTCTCACTCTCACATACAACTATTAATACTCAGTATTCCTTGACAGAGTCAACACAATCTTCTTAGTAATTCCTTTATTTGCTACAATCTAAGGGTTTCATCAGAGCATTAAGGCTTCAGCGAAATTTCTTTAATTCACCAAACCAAAATTTCTTTAATTTATTCAATTTTTTTGGCCATTTCTATTACTTATTCTCAAGGCTTGCTTTGATTCTAAATTAAAATCCTTTGGACTAAAGCTTATTGTACAGTCATATTGGAATCTCGACACATAGGAACACAACTATCCTTGGCCACCCACAGCCCATACACAAATAGGGTCGTAGAAAGAGTAAATGGAATACTGGACACTATATTCTGAAAATGGCCAATTCAGACCCTCTTCATTGGGCTTTCTACCTACCCAGAACGATCATGGCATAGCACATCAATTCCATTGTATCCTCTAAATTCCCACTTTCTATGTGTTGTATGGGCGAAAATCTGGGGCTCCTGCTTTATTAGTAGCCGATGTTTCCTCTGCAAAGGACTGATCCTGAACAAGCCATGAAAAAGCTAGCTTAACACATTATCCAATTACAAAAAGAGGTACTAATAGCTTGGAAAAGACTATACTTAAGGAGGCAAGCAGCTAATGAGCTTCAGCCCCCTCTTTCTTCCTGGTATCAAACTTGATGCTATACTACCATAATTGAATCACTCCTAGAAGTGAGAATCTCGGGTCTATCTGGTAGGGACCTTTTAAAGTCACAATTAAGCGAAGGGATGAATTTTTTATCAAATCCCTTGCTTTATGAGCTACCATCAATTGGGTCCATGGCCAGTTCATGCGCTCATATTCTCCTCCTACCATTAGTGAAGGGGGTAATGTTGAGAAATTACAATTTCAATACTGTAATAAAAGTGTTTGCAAAGGTTAATGAGAAAAATATTTGCCAAAAAACCCCTTGAAAAGTTTATATGGAAACCCTCAAATTGGGGAAATCCTTATAAGTACATTTCTTGGCCAAAAAGCTTGATTGTTGACAGTTAAGTCGTGCCAAACCCACGATTTAATAGGTGAATTATTGATGAGGCTCCTCAGCCCCATTACTTTTCCGTTCAATCACCTAGGTGGAGACCACCCTCTTTTATTGTGGTGGAGGTGGTTCTGTAAGGTGCAACTATTTTCCCACCCAATGATTGGCCAGATATATTAAATCCTTGCCTTGTGGACTTGTCCTACCCAGTATTAGCCCTCCATCAGCTGTTCCATTATAGCGAGGTAAAATTTGAGAGCTTTAATAGGTGTGAACACCTTATTCTCTAATTTTTCTATTCATAAACTAATCCAAATTTTGCGCTTCACTCACTTCAAGCCTTGACACATTTAAGCTTGTTAATGTATGTTGACCGGGGGATGGACAATACCAAAACAAAAATACTAAAAAAAATAAAGAATATGAATTGACCGCCCAAAAGAAGCAGCGTGACACACAAAATTGACAAAAAAATAACCTACCAGGTGGTACAGCGGTGATCTACTTATTCCACCATGGTTGAGGGGGAGGGGAGATCAAGCAGATTATTGCCTTCTGCTCTGATTTCAGCTTCAGCTTTTAAGATGTGGGCAATGCTGATAGCAAGGGGGTCGGAGTATCCATAGGATGAGGGTCAAGGTGAAGTCAATAGCCATTACGATTGATAATATGGGCCTGGATCATAGCCTCTTTGAGTTTGGAGTACTGGTTTTACGCTTGGATGTGGGCATTGGGAAGCTAGGAAAACTTTTCAACGTTGGCTCTTGTAATCTGTGTGGATAAGGAAAAATCTGTTTGTTCAGTGACATTTTTGCCAGCAATGGTGGTAGTTTCACTGAGTTGGGTGATTTCTTCTTCTGCAAAAACAGGGAAATTGGAGATAATTCAGTGATATGAAGCCCTTCTTTTAATTCAGCAACAGAGGCTATTATGGCTTTGCAAAGATGGCAACTTTCAGATGAAGCCACCGCTGCCTATGGCTAGCTGATGGTCACTCAGGAAAAGGGTAGCGGTGGGTTTGGGGACAATTGGTTGGGCGGGAGTGGGGCATCAAAGTCTGAATTCAGATAATGTTTTAAATTTATTGGTTGGTCTGGAGGTTGGAAAATGCACCTGTTTCATTTATTTCATCCAATAAGTTTCAAGATTTTGGTTGAGTATGATTGATTTGGTGATACATAGTTTGTAATTGGGTAATTCTGTGGAGGAAAATTGTTTGGATTGATTATGATCTAAACCTGCACCTGAGTGGTTGGCATGGGTGTAAATTGGTCAGCTTGGGCTTGGGTTGGTAGTTTATGCATTTTATTTAATGTGTGCACGGCCTGTGGGGTTGGGGGCAGCGAAATCACCATTCAAACGCTGTTGATGTGGCCTCATGGGCAGAGTTGGCAGTGTTCTCATAGTTTTCTTATAATAACATAATTTCTTCATATGGTACAACTCATGGCATTAGGGCAAAATGTGCAACCATTGTCAGTACAAGCCCAAAATAAATGGTCAGATGTGGATGGGATATAGGATGCGGTGTGATGTGCTGGGCCATGTTTAGCTGGTGGGGCGTAATGGTGGCCATTGCCTGAGGTGCCACTAGGCGCTCAGCACCACATGGAAAAGGAATTGGAGGATAATATTTGTGCCATAAGTGGACTGCCCTGACATCAACTCCTCATATAGTGTTTGAGGGGAAAGGTTTGAGGGAATGTTTTAAAGGTCACCACAAGTGTGGTATCATTGGGGAGATGAGTTCAGGTGGTGATAATGGATGTGTTTTTGTAAATTAAGGGCTTGGCTGCTGCTGCAGCTGCGTCCTTTTCTTCAAATAAGCCTATATCAAAATAGCCCTTATAAGCCCCCTTGGGTTGGGACCATCTAGTACTAAAAAAAAAATAGCCCTTATAAGGGCAGAAGTTGATAAAACCCGCTGGTGCAAAGGTGGCTTTTGCCAGCTTAATAATCGCTTTGTTGGATATGGGATGAAAGGTCCATATTTAAGTCATAGGTAAAAGTGGATATTGGATTAAGATAGGGCTAGGGGGTGGGGGTGGTTGGGTAGACTCGTGCAAGGTACAATTCTAAGTCCTTTGGGGGGACAAAGCAGCCAGTTGTACTAGGAGAACTGGATGAGCCATCTGAACGCATTTGTCTGCTGAATAGTACTTCTAGAAGGTGGTGGATCCAAGGACAAATAGAAAATGATGTGGTATAGGTGTCGGTGGAAATTAATGATTTAAATTTAAATTTATTGCGGGGTAGGCCAACCATGGGACGGACACTTCCAAAATTGACTCGACCAAGACAACACTTAGTACCAGGGAAGGCACCCCAGAGAAGCGATGCTATCTCTTGTTGTCAGCGGGAACGCCACTTATGGGGAAGGGGAGGGAACGTGTGAAGGGGCCGTAGCCACAATTGAACACGTGTGGAGGAAGGGGTCTGATTTTATGAACCAGACTGGGAACCAGGGG
>JAKSZP010012748.1:0-20265 GCA_022478985.1 Massospora cicadina
CAGCATCATATTCTTCCTCATATGATGCCCCCTCTTGATGGTCATCCTTGTCCCAGTGAGAAGACTGAGAGGTATTGGTCAGTTTTTGCTCTGCGCATTTCAGCCATTTGGTGGTATCATTCAACAAGTTGGCGAGTTCTTTGTTTTGTTGTCCCAAGATTTGCATTTGGTTAAACGTGCTATCAAGCTGGTGCATGACAGCATCTCATTCTTGAAGGAGTTCGTTTTGGTTTTTGAGCACCACATCTAAGGTAAGTTTGAGTCCCTCATATCCAGCTGGTGCAGTGTTTCGTGAAGATCCCCAGCAACACAGGCTGTGTAAGGCATGGCTAAAGACTGGAGTTCCGGAGTGTTTGGTGGTTGATCAATGGGCCCCCTGTAGTGAGCACCACTGTTATAAAATTGGACAGTACTGTTAGGATCCTCCATATTGTTTGTATAGGTCAAACCTGCTGAGCAACAGAAAGACAATTTGGGGATTGTCAGTCCTTCAGACACACTTGAAAATATACTAAAACTAGGAGCAATTGCCCCAATTAACTCTTTTATTTATTTTAATAAAATACAGCAATCTTTCGCTGCCCACTTTTTCTACTATTAACAACCTCCTTCTCTCAATCGCCCATCTTGCTTATATACAGTGGCTTCAGGAGATACTGCTCTCATAGCTTGGGCTATTCTATTTCACAGATTCTTCTCAAATTTGGCTTGTTATTCTCTAATCCTCTATTGCCCTAATTGTAGGCGATTTACTTCATGTTTGTCAAATGCTGACATTGCCTTATCGCTTTATTGCCTTCTATAGAGGAGATCCAATAATAACCCATTATATCCCAATATCGCCTCATCTCAAGTTACTCAAATAATCATAACTGATATAATTTTCAGCGAATTCTTCCCAATCTGCCCTAGCTGTCTCATGATTATAGTCCAATTATATCAGAATTGTGACACAGTTGATTTTGATGAGGTCAACTGTCAGCTGAAATCTAAAATCAACCTCTGAGTAACTTGGTAGACAATTGGCGCCTTCCACATCAAAAATGGATATAAATGCTTAATAATTTTTTTAGCATAGTGATTAAGTCAGGAATGATGTTAGCAGAGGTTTACATTGCCGTTTACTTGACAACGTTCCCTATCCCAACATTGGAAGGAGAGGATTTTTCACCTGAATAATAAATAAAGGTAAAGACTAGCATGTTCCTTTCCAGGTCAATATAACCTAATGATGACGTCACCAAAGCACCCTAAGATAATCAGTATAAAAGCTCTGAAATTGCTTCAAAATTGGCCATAAACTAATGTTTATTAGAAACAAAATGAAGTGGATTAGACATAGAAAGTGTAATTTTGGGACATGCATAGCACCAATAATAGGAAAACCAATTGTAAAATCAAGGTCCAAAGCTCTACAGCCTACAGATTAATATGATGTTCTGTGGCTCCAATGTCCAACAGGGTTTATTTGACACCTTGCTCTACCATAATGTATTTTGCACTTTAAGTAAGAAATAATGTTGGTAAAATTTAACAAGTCACTGTGGTACACACGCTTGATCCTTACTTCATGACCACCAGAATATTTTAAAACTTACATGTTCTTTAATAGAGTTGAGAAGGCACTTCTGCACCCACAACTATACCTCCTTAAACATCATGTCGCTGATTCTCCCACCCCAATGCTGTCCGCTATGATCTGCTAGCTAAAGCGGGAGCTGGACAAAAGTTTCCCCAAAGCTTCCTCCCCTTCTGATATGGCTTCCTAGGATGTTAGCTGAGGTGCCATATTAGGATTTTTTTACCTCTAATAATCCCTTTGTTTGGCCTATTTTAAAATAAAGGTGTGTGGCAGGTCCCCTTATGGGTTGGGCACCACTAGTGCTAAAAAAGAGAAGGCATTTCTGCTGCCTGAGCATATGACAAAGTGATTTAGTGGGGATCAAAGGTTTCAGAGAGGGGACAAACAATCAACATATCCTAATAAATGAGATTCAAGAGTTGTTCATCAATTCTGTTTATTAATGCAAGCTAGTAAGGAGATACTGCTGGGTCATCAGGAACTACAGAAATTGCTGATTTTTAGGGGCTCATTTAGAAATATCTCTATAGTATGAATACTCAAACCTGAGGTGGGCATTATAGACCAAGATCTCTTCAAATAATGAAGTTGATCAGGGTAGGCATGTGAGTATAAACACATGCTCATCTGTAGAGCTGCAAGACTTATAACTTTCCACTTGATATAGTTAAATACTCCCGGGAGAAATTATGATGATATAGCTAGAAAACCATCTTCCACATCAACCAAGTCAATAAAAAAACCTCAGTTGATGATTAAGGAACTGATGACTAAAGGAGTAATAGAATCATTGAACTTGTCTGTTTGTTTATGGGTTGCAAAACTTGGACAAAACAGCATTGGGAACTTTAACAATGGTCCATGACCAACTTTCAAGGAGCTCTTTTAATATACTAAAGATGTGATGGTCTATGAAAATTGATTTACAGCAAAATGTATATGAACCAATGTCTCCACATCGATATTTAGTGGTTGGGTTATAATTTTTGGAACTGAAGTGCCATAAAAACTCTGGCTTTCATAATGAGTGCTTGATCAAACACTACAAATGCTAAAGGCACAGAGCATCGCCATTCTTATATTATGGGAATGAGGGTGGTTGGTTGTTCTAGCTTAAAAATAAGATTGGGTATGGTAGGGTGTTCCTACATTTTACTTACTCTTTGAGATTAATTCATCTCCTGTACAACGAAGACCAGAAACTTAATAACAAAGTGATACGGCCCCAACCAACACCAATAAAATATGATAATGACCTTCTATAGACTTATTAAGTGAGAGGTGAAATATGGTTTTAAAGGATTTAGATGAAAATATTCAATTTTGAATTTTCTATTTACAAACTAAGGAAAATACTATAATCCAACAACCTACAAAGTTCAGGCTTTATAATTTTATAATAAGGGATGGTGAAAAGGGCTTAGTAAGATTCAAGCGCCTTGAAACCCAACTTCACAATTTTCAATTGTTTTTTGGATCTGAAATGGCCAACTTTGGATTTTGATCAGTTAATTATAAGTCTTTGTCTTGTTTTTAGCTCAACTGTTTCAAAAGTTTACTGGCACAATCAATTTACACAGTGTGTTCTTTATGAGTAATCTTTTCTGTACCCACTATGTTGTATAATTCACCCAGGTTATCTAAGAATTAAATTTTCATCTGAGGAAGCTCCTGGTTTTACTCTCTGTTTGTGTGAGTTAATATTGCTGGTAGTATTGACCTTAAAGACACTCAACTCAATGAAAAGCTGATTAATTTTTAGCATATAATGCTTTGCAGAGCCAGTGGCAGGAAAAATTATTAGCTTAGGGTTGGTTGTACAGTGGGGAGGGCGAAACAGAGAGGAACAGCTGCTACACATCTTCCATATAAGGTATGCCTCATTACACTATGCTTGACAAGAGGCATAGACGAAGTATTGGAACCCCTCTTAATTCTAAAGGAGTGCAATGCCCTGTCCAACTTGATAGCTGTGGCAGAAGACCTTACAGTTACATAAACGTTCTTCTTCACTTGTCTTTTTACTAATTAGCTCTATCACAGAACTAAACTACAACTACCTTAAATTAATTTTTAGCAACAATTAAATATTCCAAGGAAAGCAAGAAATTATATTATTAAATTCTATAAAAACATATTTATACTAAATTATGTCTATTCTTCTGCAGGTAGGCAGAAGGAAGTTATAATTCTATAATAAGTCCATCTGGATCGTTGGTATAAAATCATTTACCAGATGACAAGCTTAATTAAACACTAATCAATTTAAAAATACCTTGATTGCTATTGTGTTGGCAAGAATTTATCATGTATCAATTCTTTGGCGAATAGTTGTCTATAAAAGCTTGTTGTCTGGCGGAAGGTTGCACAATGTCTTGATAAAATTAATGCAATAGAAGGGCCATATAATGATTACCATCTTCTATGTAATGGAAAATCAGGAATTAAATGTTTGCACAAGATATTTATTATTGGTAGAGTTACACTACAGCCAATTTCAGGAATCTCTCCAATCTTTTCTAATACTGGAAAAGTCTCACTACCATTTAGTTCCATTGATCCTCTGCTTGATCTTTTTTTATGACCTTACTTCTCAGTCTACTATGACCTTATTGTCAGCGGTTCTTATACCATTCACCTAAGTTTCCTGTCCATTTCTGGCTAGTATCCCAAGAAGTAGATTTACAACTTCAGCAATGTGCTGAGGTAAATTTTTTTGACTTAGCCAATCTCTCTAAATACATGATAGGCAAAATTTGTATATCTTTTTTCTAAAAAAGGTATATATGTTCGTCCTATTTTTATGGATTTAGTGATAGCAAAAATTGACTAAAAGTCTTTTTTTAGTAAATTTTTTATTCACCAATTTGAAAACCACACAGAACTGTGATTATTAACATTACATTTAGTCATAACAGTTTTCTGGAATTTCCCTCTTTGAAAAGCAAGAAATTTTTTTAGCTCCACTTTTCCTTATAATGATAATCTGCAAGTGAAATGTCAGAGGCCAAATTTATGCGTTTAATAACACATCCAGCCTATTAAACCATAGATTGTTGGCACAAAAATGATACATTCAAGATGAACCTATTACACTGCCAAGATTTCCTGATGTCCCAACTGAAGACAATGCTCACGTTGTGGACGCACAAGTCATCTTATCATAGGGGGAACTTATTTCAGAGTTTGTTGGCTACAAGGGGTCCTGGAAAGCCCTAATGGTAACATTGTGGCGCACTGAAATGGGGTGAGGAGCAATGACAAGGTCTATTTTTGTTTAGGCCTTGTTTCTTTTGTCCAATTGCTTCACTTGCCTAGCACTAACGCCAAATGTCATTCATCACTTAAAGTGGAGATTAGTTTTTTGTCTGTTGCTTTTTCTACACTAGTCCTTCTCATATGGTTTAGGGAGTCCCCTTATGCATCAATCAGTATTATTTTCTGATGTAAGTTTCCAAGAAAATCAACTTAATTGGATGAGTGCAGTATGTCCGCCCCATTTTAGGCCCTTAATGATGATGACCCAGAGTAATATATCTTGTATATGTCCTTTATTGTTATCATGTGCTACTTTAATTGACTTGTTGATCCTCATCCTGTAATACATATTAATCAAGCAGATGTTTAATGATTGTGGCAAGCAGCATATTATGTTTCTACACCTTTTCCCTGAGCTTACCTTATCATGGTCTACTCATAATGAACTTATTAATGATAGGAGAATCTTTTTACCAAATTGGTGGGGACATAAGCGCATGCTCATCATCTTCTTTGCTTTATCCTATTTTTAACATTTCTTTTTAATCATTGACAGTTGCCAGATGTATTTGATGTCTCCTCCTAGCTGTGCAAGTGTGAATCTTAATTAATTGCCATTATGTCATTATACCTATTTGATGGCCAATCCTGTGAGCTCTTAGTCCTTTTTTGTCCTAAGCCATCCAAGAAGTCTCTACCTCCCATAGGGCTGATCATCTTGAAGTTGTTGCAGAGTCTCCTTCTTCTAAGCTTAAACATGTTCTAGTGCAAGAGTTCTTGGTATATGGTGCGGCTGATCTGTCTTAGAAACACAGATTTTTTTAAAAAGCGGTTCTCTGTTAATGGATGTTGCAAGAGATGGTTATGGAAGCCCTAGCAACAAGAATATTCAGGGTTTGGGATGCAAGTGATTGATGAAATTAATGATTTTTATTACCAATAAAGTGCTTTTAGCATCTAATCTAATGTTGTCCTAGTCTATTATATCATCACTATAACTATTAATCTTATTATTCTTATTTCTAATTTACTTCTTTCTTCATTCTTTTTTTTGTACAAGAAAAGAAACTTGGCTTGGATGCACTTAATAACACACTGTCCATAAGCTCCTTTTTATTGTATAGGCATTGGCTAATGTCCTCTCTAAAATTTGAAGGGTTCAATATATAAGTCTTGCTAGTTAATTTGATCAACAAAAACCCTGATTGTCAAGATACAGCATTTATTTGCATATATTAAACTGAAAAAGTTTAGATCATCACTTTAGATCAGCTTCATTCTCCCTAAACTTTTAAAATTAAAGTAGTAGATAATACTTTGTCTGTAGTTTAATCAGCGTGTATTATAGTATCTCCATATAGCACTGTGGCTATACCCTTGAGGTGTCTTCCACAAAAAAAGTAAATAGTGGGGGTAAAGCTGCGGTACCCCATACATCACTAAAAATGAATTTTTTGGTTGCGGACAGGTAGATGATGTTATGTAGAAACACAATGAGTAAATAGAAGTGACCTAATACAATGGCTGGTTTGTCACAGTCTTACAAAAAATTCACTAGAGTGCCAATGATGTGCTCCATGGTTCCATTAGACTCCAGGTGGTAGAGTATCAACAGTACTCCACATTTCGTCATTAATGCATTCAAGTTGGGGATGACATGAAAATTGAAGTTGGTTAAATTAGCCTTGAGTATAAACTGAGAGCAAAAGTGTTGTTGAATGATGCACTTTATGATGTATTTTGCAGAACTTATTGCATCTTGTCCCTGAACACTTGTGCTTCCATTAAAGTAATTATAGGGTTTATACCTAACACAATGTACTTGGAACGGTTTGCATTAGAAGGCAAGGGGCCTATGACATCAATGGATACCATATGCCACGCAAACCTTATCTTTAACAGTCAATAGAAGGTCTTTTTATTGAGGGCTTCTCTTTCTGACACTGGAGGTAGCACGAGATTTTTAGGGATGTAAAAGTGCATTATTTTCTAATCTAACGTGCCTTCAGATATTTCATCATTTTTTAATAAACCCATGTCATACACCTTTTGTACACTGATTATAATGTTTGGTCACTATGATGATCTAGGATTATTTAGGTTTAAACTGTTGATTTTTACTAACAATTCATCCATTATCCAGAAAGTATTAGCTTTCATCTCTTACAGGGCTCAAATTACTTGTGGCGGTTTGCTAGCATGCTGCCAATAATCATCTTAAAAAAAGTTGGCAAGAACACTATAATGACGACCACTGGTAACCAGAAAAGAGGTCTGTGATCTTATGTATTACTCTAGGAAGTTGAATTAACCTAAAATTTAATGACTGAAAGTATAAAGTCTAAAGGCATTAACCGCACTCAAAGCTCCCAAAGGTTTTGTAACCATTAGGGATATTAGTTGGTCACAACATTGAACTTTACTACGTGCAAATATATCTGAAATTGTTTATAAGCTTATGTCACAGCTAAGTATTCCATTCAATGATGATATATTTTTTTTGAAGGCAGTTTAAGCTCCATCTGCTTTAGGCAACAAGATGCCACGCCATCACTAAGCCATCAGAAGAGCACTGCCCTATGGATGAGAGGGAAAAGTTAAGTTGCAAAACAAACCTTTCTTTAAAGTCTGAGTACTGTATCACTGAAATGTAACTTAGGCCATTATAAAGGTGTCAAAGGCATGCTGACAGTGGTCTATCCAATTAATTGATGCGTCCTTTTTTGGAAGCGTAAAGAGTGGTTCTCTAATTCAGATAAAGTTGGGGATGGAGCATTGGTAGTATTCAAAAAAGTATAAGCAATTCGCACTTATAAATTAGTTTTGCCTTTTTTGATGGCGTTGATTTTGGAAGGTGGGGACACAAATTTTGGCATCTATCGCAAACACCAAGATATATTAACTGATATAAAATATTGTATTGCTTAAATTTATCTTTACATCTGTGGTAACATATCATCATTGTATATCTTTTCAGATGAATAAGTTAGATAAACCGTTTAAAAGAACCCAACAATTATGTCTAGATATACAAGGATGTAAAAAAGTATTAGGTCCCCAAGGATGGTGCACATATACTTTTAGAACTTCCTATGGGCGTTTCAAAGCTCTTTAAGGCATTTGAGTGGTCTGAAATATTCCTTATGAACTGATCATTGTGAACATTTCTTAATCAGTTTCTAGAAGAGTAATTTTATAATATCCCAATATTACATACATATAAAAAATAAGTGATATGCGCCTTTTAAACGGTTTAATGCATCATTGATTATTGGTAGTGGGTAGGAATCATTAATTTTTTATTCTGTTCCATTTTCAATAATTTATCACCACCCAGTTGATTATGTCCTTCTTAATTATTAGTACTAGAAAAGCCCAAGGTATCTTTGATGGTTCAAAAACATAAAATCTCACACTTCATTAGACAATCTTTCTTCTGAAGCACATAACTTTTTATTACTAAAGATTAAGCAGTAGAAGAAACCACGCGTGACACCACCCAAATCTTCTTTATTTAACTACATATCATTTATTAAATAATGATTTGAGGGGATGGAGGAAAAATGTTGTCCTAGCCATAAAACAGGTTTCAAACCCATTATGCCAATTTTGCCCCACCTTGGCTCTTGGTTACAGGTTTACTTAGCTACACTCAATGTTTTTCTGTAGCGCACAAGATGCAGTTTAAAAGCGATCACATGGGAGCGTGGCCACAAATAACTAAGCAATAAAAAAAATTGCAGGCACAAACTAAGTCATTCTTATCAGTAGTAAAACTCTCATGATATATTGTGAATAAGGCTAGCGCTCAACTTTTTTATCTTTAGTCATTACCATCAGGTTTTACTAGGATAAGCATTAGGACGCTAGTAAAAGTTTCGTTGTAAAGACCAATTTCTTATAATGAACTAAATTCATGAACAGTATGTACCAGGTTAATAAGGATTAGATGTAGATAGGCTACTACCTGATGTCTCTGCAACGTCGGGAGCTCCTTCACATGGTGGCTAGTATATTTAATCTCTTCATGCACCAGTAATATCATTCCAGGGATAATAGTGGTTCTAAGAGTGGACGCCGGTAAAGCTTAAATACTTTCCCATACAGTCCTTTAGTATGTCCTCCTCTAGTTAGGTGGATATATTACCATGGTATGTGGAGAAATCACTACAATGTGGTATAGCATAGCAATATTTCTTTGCTATTGTGAATCTGATTAGGAAAAATCTAGTTTTCCTTCATTAACCATCATAACAAATTATGATCACTTTGTCATTGTATGTCCGGTTTATATGAGAAGTACATGCTGGATCATTGGGTATTATGTTTACTATAAAGCATACTAGTATCCTTTGACTAAGATCTAAAGGTCTTCTCTGACATAATACAATTGATCCAGAGTAACGCATAAATGCTGCTCTAATTAGCATATTGTATAATTTATTAAGCAGCATAATTGCAGTAGTGGACATTTTAGTTGATAAAATTGGAGAGACAGAGAGCTGTACTTTCCTTGTATTTGGTGCACTCCAGTACTGCTTTGCCATACATCTCCTGGTGTTTAATGTCCAGCTTTAGTGGCAGATTACCGACAGTTTTATAGACACAATATACACTGGGAATCATTGATTTTATCGCACTAATTTTTCATTCATTTGAGGTGGAGGACCATGGTACCAACTCTACTAAAAAGATACTAAGAAAGAAAAATATACTGGATGGAAGATGGAAGGATAAATGGTAACTGATAGGAAGGCATATAAAAATAAAGGATGAATAGACTACGGGGACATAAAGCAGAAATAGGGAAGAATACGAAAATAAGAAACTAGAAAGAACCAAGGATAAAACTTTATCCAAAACCATGTGTAATAAGGGGAAGAGGTAGATAACATGGTGGCAAGACCTGATGGTCTTGGGGTGACTTCCAAATATTGCTTGAAGGAAATAAACTCCAGTATTCAGGACCAGGAAGTCCTCCATGACTGGATGTAGAGGCGCCTTTAGGAGGCATGATTCCAAAGGACCAATACTGGAAATTTCAAGCAAAAATGACAGTGGAAACGCGCCAGTGCTCATCCTTGGCATAGAAAGCTTTGTTAAAAAGCTTCCTAAATGACAATATGGATTGGCCACAATGTTTTGGCTGCTATCAGGGACTCTAAACGTTGTTATAATTAAGGAAATCAACCTAATTCAAACAAATTGTGGGTAGAATAAGGTGTGCTAGGATTAGGAATTTGGAACATATGGGATAAGTTCATTCTAGATTACCTCAAATGTGGGACATCCCTCTACCTATGGACAAAAGTATTATGACCAATGCAAACTGAACAGATGTTTACAATGGTGTTGGACCTATTCGCTGTACAATATGACCATTTATGGCATCTTCATAATGGTTCTAGTTTTTGGTTGAATTAAGGGGTGATGAGTAACTCCAACATCTTCTGTCTGATCTTATGGAGAATAGTAGATATTTAATTAATACAGCAAATTTAAAGTTTTCTAGAGTGACAAAAATATTGGGGCGGAAGGATTCTGATGATACTGGCTCTTTATTTAACCGTTGGAGGTAATTTGGACTTCCTCTTGCAAAGTTGATTGAGAGGCAATTCTCTGGAAGATTCAAAAAAAGGTGCTTAATAATAATTAGAATACCATTAATAGAATTTGGTGTAGTGGGGTCCTAGTGCATTGGGGTGAAAGGATAGGTATACTAACAAAGTTCAGCTTGCTTTAAAATTAGTTAGCTATAATGCTCTTGAAAAGGTGCAAATTCCTGTTGTAGACCAATGGAGAGCTTTTGGAGTAGTACTAATTAACTGAAAAATACAATTGCTTGATATATATGTTGGTTGTTGGGGGTAATTGATAAGACCCATGGCATCTAAGAAACATGAGCTAAAGAGCTTTATATCCTGATAGGTGCCCGTTGAACACCCCAAAGCCCTAATTGTATATAGCTTTTAGGGAGTTGAAAAAGTCAGTAAAAATATTAGTATAGCATGAGTGGTGTACCACAATTTTTGAAAAAATTAGTGTGTTTGCTTATACTACTATTCCAAAAAGCCCTATTGAACGTCCAGGAAGGCTGGCTGCACAGTTTGAGATACTAGATAGGAGACTACTCTCTATAACTTAGATGTGTTTTTCCAGGGTCTAGACATACAACTAAGTGACGCACAGGTTGATAAGAGAGGATTGCTTAGAATGGGAAAATTGACCTCCTGGATGAAGGTTGGCAAGAAGTACCATTGAGCCAGTGAAGATGGTGCTTACCAAGGAGTAAAACATCTGTATTGTCGCAATCAATTTTGGCGTTGCTTACTTTCTCATATGGATTGATGATAGTCTTTAGGGAGCAACGTCTGATAAGTTGGAAACACCCACAATAACATCACCGAATTTCAATACATTAAGTGTTTGATGAACTTGAGAGGCAACACATTTCAAGTATAAGTTATGATGCGCATAACTGGGTCCAGCCCCAAGTTATACAACAAAGAGCTAAGAGGGTCTACCTGCCTTAAACCGCGCTGAAAGAGAATGAGGTAGTAATAAACCCTAGGCCATAAAAGGCCATGATAGCCGACTGAGTTGAAAGCTTCACCCAGTTATTAAAGCAAGATGGAAGTTAAAAGTTTCCAAAGTTGCCCTAAGTTATCTTCAATGGACGCGAACATAAGCTTTTTGTTGGTCCAAGATCAGTGCACCATCTGAATTTACCTGCACACGTAGGCATCATTTTCAGATGTTGTCCCATATGCTGCAGTTGGGGACAAATCCATATTGATTGTTTGATATAGCTGTTTGAGCGATATTAGCTAGACGCATTGATAGTATCTTGACCATTACTTTAGAATATACATTGATAATAGATTGGCCACCATTTTACCCAGATCGTTTATTCACACTTTTTTGATAAGGTGAACACAAAGAACTGACCCAAAAGGCAGTAGACGAGCTTTTATAAGGCTTATATTATAGTATTTTAAGATGTGGCACAATTAAATTAAAGTATGTCTATAAACATAAAAAAACTATCTAGTCCAGGGCTTTTTTAGTATGGAGCCCTGCGTACACTATCTTCTAGTTTCTCAAAGAAGACAACAAAGACTAGATTAGTTAATTTAAGAGGATAATGGATCCTACGTTGTAGTTCAAAGTTGTTATATGGCCTCTGGGTCACGTTTGTCCTCCTGATATAGGTTGATTATATATTGTTGAACAGTTTAAGATACTTCATTGGGGGAGGAACACTTACACCTGTGCTCAACTAAACTTGTACAAAAGAAGTACCATGTTGTTGTGAAGCAAAGATGCGCATAAAGGACCTGGTTGACTTCTGCCCCTTGTTGATCTGTGAGGCGCCAGTCAGAATTCATAAACGGTACTGTGTGCAATATCTAGCTCTTGTAAGAGAATAGTTGCAGCAACAAATGCTTTTCCATTCTGAGCTGTATCCCCTTTTAAAAACATTTTTTTCCTTAGGACAAGAGAATTTTGGAGGTGGGTAGCTGCTATTGTAGATGCATGCTGCCAACGCGTGGCATCAAATTTGCAGAAGTTGTGACGTTTTGGTTTCATCTGACCCCATATCACTAAGGAATCTTAACAAATGGGCACACCATATGGTGTAATGATAAGAGTTGGGACATCCATCTTTAAAGACTCCTCGTTAAGTATTTTATCTATACCTAACTTATTCCAGCATGTTTGAGTCTGTGGTCAATCAAGTAAGGCCAGGGTAATCATTATTAAAAGATGGGCTAAAACTTGCACCGTGGTAGTACTAATTTTGTAAAATTCTGGTAATAAAAATAGAGATGAGAGAATTTAGTCAATGTGGGTCATTGATAAAGTAGTACACTCTTGTATATGTGGCCGTGTCATGTGAACTTCAACAGAGGAACCACTGGGAAAGGGATCATATAACCCTCTGTGTTCTTTGAGAACAAAAATTCTATATATCCTGGTGGGTATAAAGTTGTTAGTGGCCTTCAAAAAGCTGCAGTATTTGACCAACAGTTGAAATCACCCAAAACAAAGTTTTTATTTGGAAATTCAAGTTGGGATACTCTTGCAATAAAGTCAATGCATACAGTTGAGTTATTGGGGCGTATATCTTTGGGAAAGTAAAATCCTCACTAATACATAAGAACATGGCAGCTAGTGCACATCATTTGATTAATGTAGATTTTACGGCACTGAGTTTTTTGATAGGGCGAATAATGAATCCACATTAGCAAGACCGTGTGGAGCTACAGGAAGATGAACTTGTTAAATGTCTCTTCTTCTGTTGCTGAGCAGTAGGTTTCTTAGATCCCCTAATATGTCAGCAGGTGTGATACCCAAGGAATTCAGTTTCTTAGCCTGGGACGTGGAAGCACTGAAACCTGTGACGTTGAGAATCAACTTTTAGTTGGACACTCAGGCCGCTCTATGAGCGGTGAGCTGGATCAATGGACTCATCTGCGCTCATAGGTTTTTTGGGTTCAGGTGTGAGTAAGCTGACTTGAGACAGCTCCACTTATTGAATGTGAAATAATAATTTTACGTGAGGGAGGCTTAGAACCAAAATCAGTGTAATTTTTTAAACAGTCTAATTTGCTGAAAGGTCAAACATGTAGATAATTTTAGTCAATTGCGTCATTTACATAAGATTTATGCAATAGATTGAGTGGATCAGTATCAAAAGAGTCTGAGTATTTCACATAGAAATTTACCGCCTGGGCGCTTGCTGGCATTATTGATTCTTGGAAGGGGCATTAATCAAGTGTCTCTGCGATCATTGTGTGATTTAGGGGGAACTAACTCTCACGCTTCCTTATTGTCAGCTTTTTAACGCCTTCTGATGCTCTTTCTGTTGCTTAATGGATATAGGAGCTATAAATATATATTCACTGGCCTTACCCCAACAGGTGGCATAGAGGCATCAGTCTGTTTACCATAATATGAATTTTGATCTTTCTATTTTGTTTCCTTCTCAAGATCCTCATATACCTTCCCTTGGTAGTGGAAGGCATGCGTCTTGTGGTCCCTTAACTTTTCATTTAGTGCAAATAAAGGCTTCCTATTCATGGAGGATTGTAAACGTATTAGAAGGGGCACCACCAGGGAGCTAAAACCGGAAACCCGTGAGATTCTAGATAAGCCTTCCCAGATTTCTGGGTGGAGGTCAATAACAGCTATAGCTTCATTGCTGAGCTTTGACATCAAATTTAAGCTTTGTAGTTCAAACTTCTTGATAACTCTGGACTTTTCTAAGCCCATTTTCCAAATTTCTTTTATATAAGCGCGTGTAAAGATATTTAGAAGATAATAAAAAAGATAAAAAATTAAGTGTTTCAGTCCTGTGGTGAGTTCTACATGCTCAATGTGCAACACTCCGATTTTTTTGGCTCAATTTTCACCTTAGCAGCTTCATCAGCTGCCTCTGCAGTGGGAAAACCTAGATCAAAATAACCATATCAAACCTTGCTCAGAAGAAGCTATCAGCAGGGATTAACTGGTTTTTCTGCTCTGACACATTCTTATTAAAAAAACTTCTACCTAACTATATACACAGATGGCGTCACACCGTTTATATAGGCAGAGAATGAGAGATCTGGCAGAACATCATAAGATTCTGCATAAAGCCTAGGTACAAGTCTGTTGGCTGGCCTTTAACTCGTTTGTCATTGTAACAATTAGACACTGATGACTCCTGGAGCATACGTTTGTTGAAAGGGGGTTTAGTGCGGCAGTTAGGTGGGACCCCTTTAGCCTCAGTGGCATACTTGCATTAGTTTTAGTAAAACACATTACCTTCTCCATAAATCGTGGATTATCTATTTGAACAGTCAAATTAAAACAAAGTTTAGCATTCTTTTTTTCTAGTGAGTGAAAGATTTCCTCAAGCTGATTTTGATTGTTTATTAAAGATATCAATTAGGTACATTCAGAATAGAAAAAATCGCGGGTGTTTACTATGTGTATGTTTAAAGAGTTTTTTGTCTAAAAAGTTTTATACTATTTCTTATCTAAGGGTACTTCTTGGTGAAAATGCCTGAGTATAGCTACGTTTACCCCAATGTGATATTGTATGTCAGCTGAAGGGCGTGATACACCCATCAGGTTTGTTCTTGTAATTGATATAAAACAGATTTTAATTTTGCGGCAAACTTATAAGTATTGGCATCCTTGAATGGGAGTAATTCAGCACATGTACGTGATTGTTAGCCTGATAATATAGTAGATTCTTGGTGGAGATGCTGGGCTAGTCATGGAAGAGTTTGTTGTCCCTAGTTAGTCTGTTGGGTCATATTTGTAGAGGTGTAGTGTACATCAACTACTATACCCATTCTTTTTCCTGGTCATTAGTATAGGCTACACAACATCTGTAAGGCGTTTAGTGGGGCAATCAATGGCAAAATGACCCATTGTCCACAGTTATGACAGGTCATCTGAGAGATGTCATGTCTTCACGTATCACTCATGGTCCTGAACCATGTTAAGGGCTTTTAGTAGTTTGTTTGAAGAGAAGGGCTTCAAGTGGTAATCAGCTGCCATGGTTGGTGGTTTATATTCTGAGTTTGAAGGTTTGAAAGTAGTGGACAATCTTTACAATTAATTAGCCATTTTGAGTAAGGGCAAGTCCCTTTGTAAGACTAAACGGTTGCATTAAAAACCACGATGCAAATGAATGCTGAAGCCATTGTTTTTTAGCATCAGCCTCAAATCGTATTCTGTCCCTACCAGCACATAAGCCTCTTGAATGAACCATAAGCAGTTTATATGGTCTCAATTAGTTGAAAGCTGCTGATCAAAAAGTACTCCTTGCGTTGTGTCATCTTATCAGTTGCTCCAAACAGTTTTAGTACAGTGTGTTTGAATTCTTGTTAAATAACTCCCCTACAAGTGATAGGTGAATTGGTTGGCACTTTCAACATATAAGATAGATTTTAGTAGTTTTGTCCTGAATATATAAGGCCTCTTCTACAATGAACTTAAATAGCTTAAAGAGCTCATACATAACCTATATCTAACTGTATAATATTTAGATATAAGACATGATGGTAATACTATTAACATTTGACTCCCACAACCATATTGATGCCTAAACCTGAGAAGGGGGATAAATTAGTTACCTCAATAAATAACTTGGAAAAATCAATAGTCAATATGACTCCAATCAAACTTAGGAAAGTTCTGTCGAATCAATATAAGTCTAAAATACCCCTAAAAGAAATACTGCTTTTTTAACAATGAAGGAACATCAGAAGGATAGGCGATTAATACTCATAAAGGCGCATGAGGCATTAAATAAAATGAACCTATAATAGAGTATGAAACAAGAAATGCCCAGCAAAAAACCCAAGTGATACCAAGTCTCATCTAACTTGGCACATCTAACAATTATTTTACCCTTTTAAAAGTATGCTACAGAGGTGTTAAACAATTGCAATTCTGATGTATTAATAAGAGTGGTTTGGAGGTAAATAATGAAAATATCAGCCAAAAGACTTTAGTCAAATCCTGGTGGAACCCCTCAAATTAGGGTAACACTTTTATTAATACTTCTAGGGCAAATAGCACGAGTTCATGCACTCAGATTGCGCTCAATCATCAGCAGAATCAGGCGAGCCATTTTGAGGTCCCTCCCCACCTTACAGCTAATTTAGTACAACTTACACTGTGGATACTGGCCACTTTTATAGGGTTGGAGGGGGTCCAGCAAGGTGAAAATATTTTCCCTTTCAATGTTTGGGTAAAATATAACAAAACCTTACCTCACAGATTTATAATACCTGCCATTGCCCTCCATTGTCTGTTCCATCAAAGTTAAGCGAGTCTCAAGAGCTCTGATAGGCCGAATTCCCATATTCCCTAATTTGGACATTCTTATTCTGATCCAATCTTTGAGCCTTGACACTTAAATACTAAGCACTGAGATATTGAGAGGGTTTGCTTTTTACCCTGCCAAAATCACTAATAAAAACATATATAAAATTAAACCCCGTTTTCCTAGTCTATAGATTTATCACATTTTACTCTTCCTGTGGTATTGAAATCCCCCGTTTTTGCAATAACAGTTGAGAGTTGCTATACTTATGCTTCTGTTGAATTGTTAAATCCTGTACAATTAGCCTCAGTGAGCGTTAGCCACTCCAGGAATTCAACAAAAGGCATTATACTATCTGGAATGCATCGCTTGGCTAAGAGCCTTCCCTCCAGATTCCCTCATTGTCAATTTTAATAGCCAATTTCCTTTTGGAGATTATTTGTTGAATGCTATATACAAAAACCCTATCCTATTCTATAATAAAGTTATATCGTTAATTCTATATCTCATTTTGATACTTGACTTCAATAAGTCCACAGTCATACTTACCATAGTGTGGATACTCTAGCTTAAAGGACATAAGCAGTGACTTGACACCCTTTGAAATAAAAAATATACTTGTCATGCATCTTAGACGGCTTCAAGTATTGAATGTCAGGTTTCTTGGGCATAGCACCATCAAGCTTACAAATAGAAGCCCAACAGGCTGGCGCTCACTATAGGGGCTCATCTGACGCTTAAAAATACCTTCAACTGATGATCATACAATGGAAGATAACCTGATCAACAGTGTCACTTGCTGGGTGCACAATGTGAACAGTGAAGAAGATAAATTAATGGGAAGTCCACCCATTTTCAATTTTGAAGAAGTTCAAGAAAAATTTATGAAGCTTCCTGAATCTGTCAACTAACCTGGATTTAATAAATGAGTCAAGGAATACTTTGTGGAGACATTAACCCAGGAGAAAGAGCCAGTCGCAAAAGGGCATGTACCATGAAGGACTCTCATAACCTGTGTGAATTTATTGCGTCTCCATAGAGTTATGAATCAAGTGCAATACATCTCACTATACTTTGAATTTCATACACCCAGAACTTTATTATATCGTGCATTTGCTAGGAGTCCATAACTAGGAACTCCACCATCATATTAATACCCAATGGGCCCTACAGATGGCCTATGAACATGTATATAATTCATTATTAAAAAGTATAGGGGAAGTCCGCCGTTTAATCAAAGCAAACCATTCCTACATTATTAAGCTCCATAATAAAATGGGGACTTTTAATTCTGGTGTTATCAATTATGTGAGAAAGCTATGAAACTTTCTCCAAATGGACATCTTGAGATCAAATAAAAATTCCAAGTTAACACTCAATGCCTTTGCCAAAGAGCTCAAAAGACAAGATATTGAAGCCTATGGCGAAATGGTGGCCCATTCTTCTAATAGCCATCAACATGGGGAAGAACAGATCTCCATCCTTAAGGCCTGTCTAGAGCAAGCCTTACGATGTGTTGATGAGGTGGAGGCCCTTAGAACTCCAAAGCTTCATCAAGGTCTTAAAATATCATTTTTCAAGTAACTCATTATGAACAGAATCTAGTAAACTGTGAGACTCATGAGCCTACTGTTGGGATTCATGCCCATATTCCCAGACTGCTAGATTACCTGGAATCGCTAGGGTAAAATTCCTGAAGGCGAAGTGAATTGCAAAACAGTTGGCCTGAGTTTTGGAGTAACTACGTTTAGGGGATTTTGGGATATTCGCCTTGTCATATCCATTGGAGATCAATCTGTACAAATACTTAAGATCCATCAGGTGGAGTTGCTGACAAAATAGAGGCATCTGATAGTGATTAACTATCAGGTGTACCAATTAGGATCAGTCGGATTTTATCACTGACTGATTGGGAATGAATAGTAAGTTTTGAGGCGAGTGATGCTACCTGCAACTAGTGAATCAATCGGTTGGTGTGTGACCTGCCTTAATGGGTAATAAGTCCCATTATCTAAGCAGGTCACTAGCAAAATATGGTTGGTTCGCTTGGATCAAGAGGAAAACGTTAGGGACACTTTTTTCAAATCTTTCTGTTTATCTATTGAGGATGTCCAACGACGGAATCCTACCCAGGATGGGGAAGACCATTGCTGCCAAGACAAGAAAGGGTTATTCAATGGCAATGGCTGCCATTTCATCAAAGAGGTTTCACCTGAGGGTTAGACGACCAAATCCCCACTATAAATTCCCTAGGATTCACTATAATAAAGAAAAAAGAGGTTTAATTACAAAAAAGGAGTAATTATGAGAACAGAGTTATATAGTTCTAAGTTATCCATTCAGTATATAGTTTAATAAGTAAACTATCATCAACTTCCAATGTGCTGTTCCTTTTCAAGAATATTATAGCTGTGTGCAATAATTTGAAGACTATAAGAGAAAAGAGTAAAAATCTGAGTGGGGATCTAGAGAAAAAGACACAATCAGGGATAGCTGCTGACTGTGTGTTGGACCGAAGAGACTGTCACCAGGGTATCTCAGTGAAGATCAGGTCAGATAGAATAAGGGAACAAATCCATACAATTATGACACCATAATTTATTTAATTGGGAATACTGACCAAGCATTGGGCCGAGAATAAGAATTCATGCTCAACTATAGATAATAGTAATCATATTATTATCAATTAATAATCCATTCTATTATAAAACATGATGAATTTCATGAGGAAACCAAACCTGTTCAGTAAAAAGTTATTATGGTTGTTGCCAATACAAACCCAAACTAGTAAATTTTTACAAGTTGGTGCTCACTACAGGGGTAGTTGAGTTGAAGAATTTATAAGAATGTCATACAAAGATGAGTTATGCAAACTGTGGACTGAGTTAGCCACTGTAAACCAGAATGCCTTAAACTCATTGGACCATCGGAAGTTCACAGCCTTGGAAGAACAAGTTGATAAGGTGGAGGAAGGGATAGATTATGTTGCAAGCTTTGGTAACGAGTTACTTGGAAAAGTAACTTCGTCGAAGAAGAAAGAAGGGGACCTCATTTTGAGAGGTCTTATACCTGAAAATGGAGCAAGAAGCTGATTGCATTTGTTTGAGAAATTTCAGTGTGGTATAGAGATTAATCAAACAGGTTGAGGAATTTAAAGCTCACAAATGTGCTTGTGAGCCCAATATAGCAAGCAATGCTGAAGAAAGAAGTCCTCGCACAATACTTAGAAATTGAATATCCCAAGGAACATGCTGCCCACTTTTGCTGCCATTTTGGAGATGATGACCAAAGTCACACCTCAAGTTAGCTGAGTGGCCAAACTGAGAAAATCGGCCAGAAATAACTTGGAGGAATTTAAGGCAATGCCAAAATTGCCAACGTTCCATCAGGATAACGCCCCAGCGTTTTTCCAACTGTTTGACATGACCATGAATGGCTATGGGGATCATCAAAAGGCGTTGATGGTCATAAATTGCCTAGACACCAACTGTCAGAACTTAGTGTTACCTCACTTGAAGAGGGACTTCTGGTCATATGCTGAGGAAAAGGCAGCCATCATGAAAGATTTTGGGAGTCCAACATGCATGTCAAAGTGCAA
>JAKSZP010012749.1:0-20199 GCA_022478985.1 Massospora cicadina
ATCACACCAAGAAGGAAAAGCTTAGTTCTATCTGGGAAGGTCCTTATTCATCACCTACAAGCGAGGGGATGAGTATTCAATTAAGTCCCTTGCTTTGGGTCTTACTATTAACCGCGTGCATGGGTGGTTTTTGCGATTATATACCCCCCAACCACTCTTGAAGGGGGTAATATCAGAAAATTACAAGTCCGAGTATGTTATAAGAGTGGTTTTGAGGTTATTGAGCAAAATATCGGCCAAAAGACCCTGGTCAATTCTCGGTGGAACCTACTAATTGGGGTAACACTTTCATTAACAAAACTTGGGCAAATACCACGAGTTTAGGCAGTCAAATTGTGCCAACTATGCGGTGAATTCAGGGGATTCTGTCAGAGGCTCATTCCACAACTACTGCTAATTCTGTTCAATCGCTCACATGAAGACTGGCCCCTTTTATAGGGTTGGTGGGGGCTCCTCAGGGCGAAAAGATTTTCCCACCTTCTGATTGGGCCAATTTAATTAAATCCCTACCCATGGGTTTGTTTTCCCGGCAGTTCCATCCCCTTTGGCCCTTACATTGAAGCGATGCAAGTCTCAAACAACCTGATAGGCCAAAACTGCATATTTCCTATTTTGGACAGCACCAAGCAATCTGAGCCTGAACTATGAATTGTTTAATTATTATTATTTCACTATTATCGAAGCTTTAGTTTTTCCCCCATGCGGCGCCTAAATAAAAAACATATAAAAACAAGTTATTTTATTTAGTGCTTGTTTATACTATTTTTAATAAGTGGTAAGAGAAGCTCCTGCAATATTGTTGGATTTGAGGCGATACTGTACCAGCGAGCCTAAAAAAGGGCCAAAAAACTAATAGCTTCTTGATTGTTATGGCCAAATCAGAGGAGGTCTGGTATAAACTGATTAGTTGAGAATAAAGTTGTTGGGTCAGCGAGAATTAACTTTGTATCTCTTGTTGTGTAGTCCCAATATCTGGAGAAGATGATGAATACTGGGATGTACACAATGTCAGAGATACTTCTCAGTTCAAGCTAGCACCACTTTATTGTTGCCAACATAGCATGTTTATGTATATGCATCATAGAGGATAGACTTTAAAGGCTCAGGATTTGTTAGAACGATCTCCTGGAAAAAGGGTTCTTCTAGTATCTACTAATAGTAACAGAGACATCAGACAATTAAATTTGATTTACTGAACTATCAGGTTGGTCAATAAACAAATTCAGAGTAGTGGATAGCATAGCGGGGTGGTTCCTGAGCCACTCTGGGTCAAGTTTTTAATGAAACAGGTTTGAAACCATCACAGACTAAAAATCTTGGAATGGTATATATTTGCCCCAAGATTGACCCGCATTGCTTACTTTTTTTAATAAACATATTCATTAAATCTTATATTTTGAATTTCATTGATACTAGAAACAGGCATTTCTATTGATTAGTATTCACTCACCGCAAAATATACATTGACTCCTCAGAGAAAGATGGTATTTTATTAGAATTATTTGTGGATGTGAATTTTGTTTCACTAAGGACTTCAAAGTAAACCTGGAAGAAAGCACCAATTCTTGTATTTCACACTAGATTTTGAGTTCAGGTAATTCAGAGGCGTTGATTTTATTTAATTTAAGTTTCTAACGGCTTCTTAGAGAGTCTTCTCACTAAGAATAAATAATAAAACTCAAACTTATTAAGTTAAACACATACTAATCTGTATTCCTCCCAAATTGCAGCCCCACAATTTTGCCCTCGCCACAGTTTCCCATTTATAAAATATTAATAAAATGGAAGTTGAAGCCGCTACAGCTCCTGCTGACACCCTCCACCACCAACAACTCCATGGGGCGATATAACTCCTTGTTGAGGGTATTCCCATCCCAAATTTCCCCATGATTTTGAGGAGGATGAAAAATTCAAAATTGAAGAGCTCGCTTTTGGTGTAAGCTGCACTTGCATTGTGCAGCAAAAACCTCTTTTTTTAACCCCAATTATCCCAAAACCTGCCGCTGCATCAAGTCGTTCACTTGTGTGCCAGCTCTCATCACTTTTGCTGCGCATCAACTTTCTCAATATGTTAAGGTGATGTTCACCACTGGCCTCATAAACGAAGAAAACCCACAACTATACATCCTTATGCCCCATGTCACTGATGCTCCCACCCCAATGCTGTCCTCCATAGTGCATAGCTAAAGCGGGTTCCAGACAAAAGTTTCTCTAAAGCTATTTCACCTTCTGATATGGCTTCCTAGGCTGTTATATGAGGTGCCATATTAAAATTTTTTTATTCTTAATAACCCCTTTGTTTGGTCCATTTACAAATAAAGATGCATGGCGGCTCCCCCTTTTGGGTTGGGCACCACTAGCGCTAAAAAATACTAATCTTTATTAAAGATAACTTTTTATCAAAATAGAAATTTAAAATAGGTTGTGATTTAGTATGTTTTTGAGGTGATTGAAGTGTCACTAATGAAAAAAGATCTTTATCATTGATGGAAGATCAGAATTGTCCTTCTAGTAAGAATAGCTCTTATCAGACGTTTTTCAATTGTTAAAAGATTTTCTCTGTTGTCAAGATAATCCCGTGGAAGTGGAATTTTCATTAGGCAATGGTGAGACATTAAATTTATCTGTCAAATAATTACATATATTATAGTTGAATTTAGGAGGATTGAGGTAAGGTTTGGACATATTTTGGACTTTCTGACATGGCTGATGTGAAAATCAAGGTTATGCCTTATTGCCACATTGCCTCAAAACCCCCTGTAGGGATACTAAAGATATTACCTAAAGATCCCAATGCATAAGAGATTTACCTGTTAATGAAAATGTTTCAAATGGCGCTTTTGATAGCTTTCAGAGTTCCAAGCAGCATAAAATTGTTACTTATCAAGAAGGTTAGGAATGGGGAAAAAATTAGAAACTTGAGTGTACTAAAGTTTGTCTGACGCCTTGAGAATTCACTTGTCATTTGGAAAAAAAATTCCATAGAGGCTCAAGTAATTCCAGAATCTTTAGAATCTGCTGTAAAGCCCCCCTGAACCCTATGAAGTTCATGCTGGCAACCAAGCCGCTACCTTTATAAATATCCCTGGTTGAAATTAGTTATAACAGCGTTGTCTATTTATGTAGTATCTAATAATTTACCCCTTGATAAATTTATTATTTTTAATAAAAATTATCTTAATCTAGTCCACATATCTAGCACTATAATTTTAAAGTATTACACCTTAGAGCTAGGAAAGGACGTTTTTACAGGCATTGGCTTATAAGGGACAAACCCCAACTGCTTTTATCGAATTTAGGACTCTCTTTTCTATGGGTACTTATTTTAAAAATGCCAGCATACTCAATGGCCTGTGACTTTGTATATAGTATTTTTTTTCTGTTTTGGGCTGTCAGAAAATTGACTATGGGCTCTGCTAGTTGGCAGGCCATCCAGCATGAAGACTGGTTGGCCCTTGCCGTTTTGCCTTAGGCATGGTGCCAGCAGCGCCATCTGACCCCTTGGCATGTCACCCACGCTATTTGGGGATCCCCCAGCATAATCCCTAACCAATGATAAAATATAAACTTAAATCAAAAGGTAGATTGGGCAAAGGGAGATACTTATTGAAAGGGAAGCGCCAGGTATTTATACTATTTACAAAAGGGCTACTGAGCTCACCGCTGACCTATCAGCTCTTCCACTGGTTCTTCCAGCCAACCACTCATCTCAGCCTTCTGCTGTGCTTACTCAATTCCCTGTTGTCAACCCCCTCGCCCTTTCTTCCCAAAGTCCAAATTAGTTTTGGCTCATCCTCAGCCTTAAATCATTGGTGATCCATATATATGATTAATCTAAATAAATGTAAAATTTGGATTCAGCCTTTGAGTTGATAATAATGTTCTGGAAACCTCTTTGGGCGCTCACTTTGACTTGGAGTATCTTAGCCTCTTGGAAAATGGCACTTTTTGACTCTTCTAGTCGATTGATTGAGAATTGCTTATTCAGGTGATAGTTGATATAATAAATATGAGGTGCCAGAAACAATCTCAGCCTCCTTGAGTTTTTAATTGTCAGATCTTTTGACATCAAATTATAAGTACATGCAGAAAAATCATAGATGGATGATTAAAGTTAATACATCAGCTTTTTGCCAGAAATTCACAACAGTCCATGGATGGCAGTTGGCGTTGAACACTGATTCTGCTGACTGATACTAATTGGATCATCCTCAGCTATTAGTCACTAGTGATCATTATACTAATTTGGGGCCACCAATTGGCTCCACTCAAACCTAACTTCCAAACTTGGCAGAATACTAATTTTGGCTTAACCTAATTGGGGAGCAACAAACCAGAAATCATAGAAAACACCACAAAATTCATTCAATTAGCCATTTCGCCAGGATTGGCCATTTCATCCCAAATAACTATTAATCTTTGGAGGATTCCATCTGGTTAAAGTTTCTGACAGGAGCTTTGTCCATATCTCTATTAGCAACTCTCATTAGTAACTATAGAAGACAGTGTCCGTCACATAATGGATATTAAGGATACTTTATTTACTTAATATTAGGGATATTTATAATCTTTGCTAGGACATGATTACTTTTCAGATGTTGTGCCCTTTGAGTGGCAAGATCTTTACAATATTTGAGGGAGTTTTTTCTTTAATTGTGTAATGTGGCAACCATTTGAATTAATTGAGGGAGTTCCAAAATTAAAAGTAGATTTTATATTCTGCTAATTTTTGCCTTCTAAATGGTTTTATTGGACAATAATTTCCTTTGGCCAAGATTTGACTTATCTGCACTTGGGTTGATTTCTAACTATTTCAATTATCGTTTATCTCACAATTTATGTTGAATTTCAATTATTTTACCTATGCACTTGCTGACCATCTTTCTTGCAGTTGAAAACCTTATGTATTAATATTTGGGTTTGGAATGGTGGCGTAAATTGTAATAAAACTTGAAGGTCATTTCTTTGGCCTTAGCTTTGAAAGGTTAGGAAGATATAGTAATCGCTATATCTGATGATGACTCCCTACCAAATTTTCTGTCAGATTTTTAGATTGACTTGAATAATAAACTCTCCAATAAAACCACCTATATAATAATTAATTACCTCATTTGATGGATCCATTTTTTCCTAATATTTTTCCAAGATCTGATATAAAAGTTCCAAATTCATTAAATATGATTATGAAACTTTGCATTTTTCTCAATTATTGACAATAAGGATCCACTATATAACAACAGTTGATTCCCAAATTGGTTCCACTTGGGTGAAAAAAGTGGGTCTTATATTAATAAACAAATTAGAATTTTTTCTAAATCAGAGAGAATTAAATTAATTTTATGCCTGAGGCGAGATAGTAGTGCATTTATATGAAGTTGGCACTAATGCACTTTTACTAGTACTCCCAAATAGGCAAGTTATAGTGTTATAAAGAGAGGCTATGACTCAGCAATTTTAGGTATGTCAATACTGTTTTTTCTTACATATTTTCCTTCTTATTATTGTATATGAAAAATTCATGACGTAGCTCAATTTTGGGCTGGTTTTGGGTCAATTGAGCGTTGACTCAGTGCAGCTATTGCATACAAAATTGTCCTATATAAAGTCATATAGCCTATAATCAAGCTGAAATAATTGTTATTGATATACGCCAAATCTAAGCCAAGAATGGCTTAGGGATTATTGTCATAATAATGACCATGACCATAGGATTGGCATGTTATGAATAAACTCACCCTAATAGATGAGTATGGCCATATATGCACCAAGCTATAAAAAACTGGCACCTGGCCATAAGAAAATCATCATCTGTCAGTTATTTTTTAAAATTCATTCTTGATGAAAGGGTATATTCATACTAAGTAGTAATTTAATTTTAAAATTTCTCAAAGAGAAGTACTTATCTTGGGATTTCCAGACTTATTGTAAGTCCTGGGGAACGTCCTCTGGGCATCAATAAGGCCATTTTCCCATTTCCAAGCAAGAAGGTATCAAAGAGGATGGCCATACCCCCCATTACACACAGGGCGATCTTGCTCACATGGTAGACGGCGCTGGGTAACAGCCCTCCTGCTTCAGATCCCGCTTCCAGTACCCACACTCTCCTTGAAAGAACTGCTATGAGGAATCAGTGAAATCTGCACCAAGATCGCTGAAATGAAATTGATTGTAACTAATTTGAGTGACAATCAGCCCAATGCTCAGATTCCAAATGGTTGAAAAGGTATGAAGACTGATCTACCAGCTGGAATGCCTGATGGTTGCAATTTGGTTAACATGACAATCAAAAATCTCCCCTCTCCCAAATCTGTCAGGCATCACCCCCGATGGGTAGGTAATAGCATCAGACACCATTGATGAGGTTTTGAAGCTTCCTGCTGGCAAATAGGGCATTGTGCCTGACACAATGCCACTGACCGAACAAACAGCCCAGTGACTGAGCATGGGCAGGATGGGCGTCCCAAACCTGTTCCAACAAAATGGGCTCACCCCTATGTGGGGTGGCCTTGGGGGATTCTCGCCGCTCGTTGGGCCAAACGCCGTTGCACCAACCATCAAAAATGTAGCCAAGCCTTGGTTCTAACGTTCAAGGTTGAACCAACAGCAACTCAGCCCACCGCCAAATTTTTCGATGTCAGTTCCCAGGAAACTAACCCACCCATTCCTGAATAATTCTCCAGTTAGGTCAAACTTGTGGGACCCAATCCTGGCTTGTTTTTCCTAAAAATTGACTACTATTTAATCAGTTGCATTGCACTGAGAAAATTGTTGGTCAATTTTCTTCCTTAAAAATTTTTCATTAAAAATCTTCCCTAAGAATCAGATTTTATATGTTAAGAATTATGCTGCCTTTTCCGCTGGCACTCTCATACCCCTTGGGGTTAATGACCGTGTTCATCTGATATTCTATCTTGTGCCTGTACAAAATTCTGGCTCACCGGCAGATATTGGTGGAACTCCTTTCTAGTTCCATATTCATCATATCAGCAGCAGTGCCTCAGGCATTCTGGTTTACCGTTCAGGTGCTTTAGCATCTGGGCTGGAAGGTCAGTCTAACTCTTACTTGCTGTTCACCTGACATAATTGACCAACCGGTATTTTTAGCCATTTCCGCCTTTCTTGCATATATCGGTGCAGCAATGGTCCCTTCTTTTTTCAACTGAACCAGGTTGTAAAGAAGATTTTCTCTGTCCACATTAGTCCAGTCCCACCCAAAACTCCAAACCCATACCCCATAGTTGCCGCGGCTATTCTGCCTTATCAGCAGAATCTGACATCCTGACTTGCAACGAGCTGGCTCCCCATTAAAGCCTAGTGGTTTCCCCTGACCCCACTACCATCTCTTTAATAACACTTGATTCATCTGAACTACCAATAAAGAGAATTCCGCTTACTTCTTAGTACCCATGAAATTTAGTGTTGGGTCCCATCACGTCTCCTTTGAGGCCCTGGTGAACACTGGAGCCGTGGGAAATTTTATGAGTGTGGAACTGGCCCAGAAATTGGAACTTGCCATGGATGCAGGCCCCTCAGTGATGGTTGCGTCATCAGCCTCCCAAACCTCATACCTGGTATGTCAACCAGTCACATTCTCAATACACCAGTTCAGCTTCTGTGATCGCTTTTCTGCTATGCCAAACTTGATGTTTCCAGTGATCTTAGGAGTGTGATGGTGGCGCCGGCAACATGTCAAAATTTACCTGGAGTCTAACATGCTGTTGTTTACTAATGATCAACTAGAGAGTGAATTCTCCCTAGTTGACACTCTTAAGAAAACTCAAGGTTGCAGTTCTATCATGTCCCTCATCTCCCCTACGGGCATACCCTCCAATTTTCCAGAAATTTTAATGCACTATCAAAGCATTTTCAATTCTGAAAAGGTGGATCATTTGCCTCCCCACACTATATTTGACTGTAGTTTTCGCATGACAGTGGAGTTGGTGAATATCAACTGCCCGTTGTATCCCCACACAGCAGAGGAGGAGGCCGCGCTCAACACCTGGTTGGATGATATGTTGAGAAAAAAGTGGTTGTTCAAGAAGACCTCATCCATTGCATCCCCCATTGTCTTTACCAAAAAAGCTGATGGTTCTCTCCGCCCCTGTGTGAACTATGGACACTTAAATAAAATCACAGTTTCTGATCCCTACCCCCTGCATTTAGAACAGATGATAAGCCAAGAAATTGCCAAATCTCGGGTGTTTTCTAAGCTGGATCTCATTAATGCATTCAACCAGATTTGGGTAATGAAAGGGTAAGAATGGTTTACAGCAATCTGGATGAAGTGGGGCGTTTTCAAATTCCATGTAATGCCTTTTGGGCTGAAGAACGCTCCCGCTATGTTTTAATGCATGATTAACAATGTAGTGGGTGACCTCCGGTTTACCTGCGCAGTAGCATATATTAATGACATTCTGGTCCACTCCCCGACTCCCAAGAAGCACACTATTGACTTGGAAGCAGTTGTGGCCACCTGCATAAGGCAGGTTTGTTTGTCAAACCTTCCAAGTGTGAATTCTATAAGGAGGAGATTACCTTTCTTGGGAACCTCGTCCTTAAAGATGGTTACACCATTCCTCCCAATAAATTGGATGCTATCTGGGAATGGCCAACCCCAACTACCCAGAAACAACTATGGAGTTTCTTGGGAACTATCATTTTTTTGAAAAAGTTCTCCCAGCACTTTCCCAGCTTGCTGCCCCGCTCCACCCCCTTACAGGGAAAAATGTTCCATTTTTCTAGACGGCCAAATGCCAGCAGGCATTAAAATCGATCAAAGAGGTGTTCATATCCCCTCCCATTTTGAAACACGCCAATCCCACCAAGTCATATATCATTGCTTGTGACGCTTCATCAGTAGCTGTGGTGGCAGTGTTGCTCCAGGAGCATGATAGCTTGGAACACCCGGTCACCTACTTTTCCCAAAAGTTCACCTCTATGGAACAGTCTTGGGCAATTTATGACAAGGAGTTGGCGGCGTTGTATGGGCCCTAACTCATTGGAGGTACCTGTTACAGGGTGCCCATCATGAACTAACAGTCTGCACGGATCACCATGCCCTTTTGTACTTTTGTAAACCCCAAAAATTGGCACATCAGCAAGCCTGAACTCATCAGGACCTGTGCAGTTTTAATTTCAAATATGAATTCATAAAAGGTGCACTCAATGTAAACCCTAGTTTTCTCAGCTGAAGCTCCGACCACTGTTCCATGGATCTGGAGGAAGTGGATCTTGTCACTGTGATCCCAACCCAAATCCTGTTGATTGTCCCCTCTGTTGTTTCTTCCGTTGCTCTGGCCCCTGATGCTCCATTAGTTGCTCAGGTTTTAGCCAGTCAAATGGCCTGCCCTGAGGGCGTGGAGTTGTTCAAGCAGTTATCTCACCAGAAGCATAAACACTCACTATACTCACTGAAGGAGGGTCTTATATATTTAAATCTCGCGTTTGGGTTCCCCCTCCTTCTAAACTGAGGTATTCCGCGCACATCATGATCCCCCCACGATTGGTCATCCTGGTACTAAGAAATGTATTGATTTGATCAAATGGACCTACAATTGGGCGGGTTTGACAAAAGAAGTTACAGCCTGGATCACCGATTGTGCTACTTGCGCTTGGGCTAAGTCAGACCACTCCAGTAGAAACGGTCTCTTACACCCCTTACAACAGGCGGAGGGTCCATGGACGTCAGTGTCTGTGGATTTTATCTTCAAACTTCCCTGCTCTAACAGGTTCACAGCAGCGATGGTGGTGGTGAATCATTTCACAAAATTTTCCCTCTTTATTCCTTGCAATTCCACAATTATGTTGGAGGAGACTGCCCGCCTTTTTGTGAATCACATGTTCTCAATGTTTGGTCTCCCCCAGGAGATTATTAGCGACTGTTGTTCACAGTTCATGGCATAATTTTGGAGTGAACTTCTATCTATCCTAAAAATATCCCCCTGTCATTTGATAGCGTACCATCCCCAGTCCACTGGACAGACTGAGCGAGTCAACCAAGTTCTCAAACAGTACCTGCATTGTTATACTGTGGCCGCACAAGACACCTGGGCTAACGACCTTCCCCTAACTCAATTCGCCTATAACAATGGAACGCATGCATCTACAGGATTTTCGCCCTATGAAGCAACGTTGGGTTACAATCCTTTGTTTTCAGTCAGACCTTGCTTGCAGCCTGAAGTCCAAGTTGCCGCAGATCACGCTGAACATATTAGGTCAACTCAATCCTTGGTGTGGGAACACCTCACTAAAGCTATTGATGACTACAAGAGGTTTGCGGATTGTAAGCAGCTCCTGGTTCATGATATTACAGTGGGTTCTTATGTTATGCTTGATACTCACCATTTACATATTCAAGCGTCTTCTCATAAATTTTTGAGTAAGCGTTCCTGCACCCATCTGGTGGAAGAGGTCTTGGGTAATGGTGCGTTCTAGTTGAAGCTTTCAGCCCAGTGCAAACAACATCCCATCTTCCACATTTCCCAGCTGTCACCCTTCAAGGGTACAATCCCCGCAGAACCTGAACCAATCATTATCAAGGATGCGGAAGAGGCTGAGGTGGAGAACATCCTGGCATCCCATAAGTCCTGCTGGTCCATCCAATATATTGTGGCTTGGAAGGGTTACCCATCTTATAAGAACAGTTGGGTCAAGGCACGCGATTGTGAAAACTGTATGGAATTGGTTGAAGCGTTTCATGAAACCCACCCACTGCTCCCCGCCCTCCCCAAAAACCTGCAACGGTAATGGCAATCAAGTTACTTAAGGCGCACAAGAATTTGGCTCTTATACAGCTTCCCGGTGGTGGGGCCCTTCCCTTGGTAAAAGGAAAGGGTAATGTAAGTCCCGGGGAACATCCTCTGGGCATTGATTGGGCCATTTTCCCATTCCTGAGCAAGAAGGTACTGAAGAGGATGGCCATACCCCTCATTACTCAGGGCGATCTCGCTCACGTGGTAGATGAGCGCTTTTACAGCCCTCCCGCTTCAGATCCTGCTTCCAGTACCCACACTCTCCTCAGCAGAACTGCTAAAAGGAATCAGTGAAACTGCGCTGAATCACTGAAATGAAATTGATTGTAACTAATTAAGCGGCAATCAGCCCAATGCTCAGATTTCAAATGGTCAAAAAGGTATGAAGACTGATATATTGGCCAGAATGCCTGATGATTGCAATTTGATTAACATGATGATTGAAAAAATCTCCCCTCTCCCAAAACTGTCAGGCATCACCCCCAATGGGTAGGTAATAGCATCAGACACCAATGATGAGGTTTTGAAGCTTCCTACTGGAAAATCGGGCATTGTGCCTGACACAATGCCACTGACCAAACAAACAGCCCAGTGACCGAGCATGGGCAGGTTGGGCGTCCCAAACCCGTTCCCAACCAAATGGGCCCACCCCTATTGGGGTGGCCTTGGGGGATTCCCACCACTCATCAGGACAAACGCCATTGCACCAACCGTCAGAAACATAGCTGATCCTTGGTTCAGATGTTTGAGGTTGAACTGACAGTGACTCAGCCCACCGCCAAATTTTTTGATGTCAGTTCCTAGGAAACTAACCCGCCCATTTCTGAATAATTCGCTGGTTAGGTCAAACTTGTGGTACCTGATCCCGGCTTGTTTTTCCTCCAAATTGACTACTATTTAATCAGTCACATCGCACTGAGAAAATTGTTGGTCAATTTTTCTTCCTTAAAAATTTTCCATTAAAAACCCTCCCCAAAATTCAGTTTTTATATGTTGATAATTATGCAGCCTTTTCTGCTGGCACTCTTATACCCCTCAGGGTTAACAGCCGTGTTTGTCTGGTATTCTATTTTGTGCCTTTATAAAATTCTGGCTCACCGGCAGATATTGATGGAACTCCTTTCTGATTCCATATTCGTCATATCAGCAGCAGTGCCTCAGGCATTCTGGTTTACCATTCAGGTGCTTTGGCATCTGGGCTGGAAGGCCAGTCTAACTCTTACTTGCTGTTCACCTGACACTTATGTTTTAGTCCCAATCGTATAGAATAAACTCCTTTTTACAAACAAAGTATCATATTATTGTCAATTGCCTTGTGAATTTAGAAACTTTGATTGTAATGGAGTAATTCGGTATCTTTGAGGATTATTGGAGCAGTTATCTTCCCAATTTAATGCAGAAGTATCTTCTATAAACATGTTTATATCATAAAACATTATTTTTAAGTATGTAGCCTTGCAACATCGTCTAGAGATTAAAGTTTTGATGCTTACTCAAACATAGACACTAACATAATACACTGTGATTAACCCTCAGATTTGCTGGAAGTAAGAGATGTATATGAGTGATATGGAGATAGCAATAGTAAGGCAAAAATAGCCAAATTTTTCAGACACCTAGAAGGACTAAGGTGTGATTTTGTAAAAGTAATCAGTAAAGCTGATGTTTTCCTTCAAGCTTTACAGCTGGACTATAACAAAAAGTCATGGGGTGGGGAGGATGTAATTAGCTCCCTCAACTCAGGAATAAGTATGTATAAAATGAAGCCCAGACCTAAACCATTCCAAAAAAATTTCACTTTCCACACAAAATGATTTTTGCTCAAATGGGAGTACAATCTCCAGTAGGATATAACCAGATAAACAATCTGAATTTGATGAACAGGGGAAAACCTCAGATAATGGTATAAAAACCGTGATTAAAAAGCTCTTACCACTGTTTATGGTAATTTTACCTATGCCTATCTATAAAGCTTATATGGTGTAAGCTTACCATGAGATGCTCATTACCAAAGAACAGATCAAAGTAAAATAAATAAAATAAAAAACGTTTGAAAGAAAGAGAAAAGATCACTTGAACTGACTCAAAATGCAAAACAAGATTATTCCACCCAAGTCAGAAGTGGCAAGCTACTATCTGACCATGGATGAGGGCGAAGGGGGGTCAGGAGCTCTTTGTTCTCTTCTGGGGTGGACAGGGTTTAGCACAAAACTAAGAACATGAGCGTAGGCGCATCTTCAAAATGGAGGTTATGGTAGAAAAGTGGGTCTTGTAGCTCAATTTTTTTCTTTAAGAGAACAATATACTTAAAAAGGGCTTTCTCAAAATCAATGCATACTATAGAATGGGTGGCAAAGGGCATAATGTAGTAATGTGGGTTTTTTGTTCGAATTTTTCATTTGTCACACCTTTTATGAGCTGCAGTTCTAGCAACTTGTTGGTAGAAAAGGTGCTCTTTTTGTGAATTGGGTACATGGTGGTGGGGAGGAAAATAGGGGGCAGGCCCTCACCCAGTCCTGCAACTGATTTTTCAATGGATTTTTATAGGGGGTGACATTTAAAGAGACAACAGCCTCTTTCATGAGTTGTTGATCAATTTGAAAGGGGTCAGAATCAGGGCGGAGAACTTAATAATTAGGTAGAAATTGGGCTGCATATTCAGCATTTATATGATTTGAGGGCTGAAACCTTGACCAAACAAGGAACTGGTATATCCAATTCACAAACTTCCCCCAAGTAATTCCAGGATTTTTGTCAAAGATGATTGGTTTATTGGCATAAGGTTGGGACATGGTGTTGCTGTGTGGCACCCAGCAGGCAAATGCATGTGGACTGGCTCTTCCAGCCTGCCAAATACATCTGACTGCTATGTCACTCCAAGGGACCTAGCACTGCACCTTGCACGAGTCTGCCCAACCCGTCCCCACCCCCTAGCCCTACCCTGATCAAATATTCACTTTTGCCTCCACATTGAGTACAGATGTCTCTTCCCATACATCAACAAAGCAATAATTGAGTTGACAATAGCCACCTTTGCACCAACAGGGTATATCAGCTTCTGCCCTTACAAGGGCTACTTTGAAATTGGATTCCCTACTGAAGAGGATGCAGATTCTGCAGCAGCAACGCCCTTAATCTATAAAAACACACCCATTACTACCACCTGTACACGCCTCCACAACGATACCATACTCATGGTGGCCTTTGTGAACCTCCCCTCACACATTCCCCCTCAAACACTCTATGAGGAGTTGGTCTGGGCTGTCCACCTATGGCACAGACCCCATCCTCCAAATTATTGTCCCAAGTGGTGCTGAGAGACTAGCAGAACCTCAGGCAATGGCCACCATTACCCCTCACCAGCTAAACATGGCCCAGCACATCCCACCTTGTGCCTATATTCCATCTACACTGGACCACTTCATTTGGGCTTGCATTGACAACGGTCACATAATTTGCCCTCTCTGCTATGAATTGGACCATATGAAAAAAGCATGTCAATACAATTAACACCCTGTTAACATGTCCAACTCCACCCATGAGGCCACACCAACAGCGTTTGAGTGGGGATTTTGGCTGCCTCCACCCCACAGGCCATGAGCTCAAATCAGAAGCAAAATCTAGCACCTCAAACCCAAGCTGGCCAATTCACACCCATGTCAACCTATTGGGTGCAGGCTTGGACCAATGTTCAATCCAAAAAATCCTCCACCTCAAAACTTACCCAACCACAGCCACCTATCATTGAATCAATCCAAGTCAACCAAAATCCCTGGGACTTATTGGAGAAGTGACTGAATCGGGTGAAATTGTCTCACCTCCAGCTAAAACAATTGGTCTAGAACAATTTACAAATTCAGACTTTGATGACCCATGCCTTTCCAAGCAATATGTCCTCAAACCCAATGCTATCCCATACCAAAGCGACCACCAGCTTACCAAGGCCATCATGGCCTCACCCAAAAACTGCCATCTTTGCAAAGCTGTGGCAAAATCCGTCGCTGAATTTAAAAAAGTGCTGCACGTCCCCTTGTTCCCCTCCAATTTTCCTCCTACTGCAAAAGATGAAATCCAACACCTCCATAAAACTGCCACCATCGCTATCAAATGTGCCATTACTCTAGCAGAATTTTCCCATCCACACACGTCACCAGAGTAATATTGCAAAATTAGCCCAACTTCCCAACGCCTGCATCCATGCTGAACACCATGTTGCCAAACTCATAGAATCCTTTATTCAGGCCCAAATCAACAATATCATTTGCTATCTACCTCACCTCGACCCTCTTCCTGCAGATGCCCAACCATCTTACTATCAGCATTGATCCGCTTTTTCAATGCTAATCCTGAGGATGAAGATTTTGATTCACATGATCCCCCCTCCCCCACCATGATGGGATAAGCAGTTCACCGCTGTGCCACCCGGTAGGTGTTTTTTAACTTCATTACTTTTGTGTTTACTGCTGCTTGTTTAAGGGCAGTCAGTTCATGTTTTTAATTGGTCTAAAATTTATAGTTTCTATTTCTTTATCGTCTGTCCCCTGGTCAGCTTGCCTCAGTTAAATAAAACTTTGCTACTTGAAATTAGTTGTTTATGAGTAAGGTTGATGAAATTTGAAGCTAAAGTCTAACTATTATTGTGAACATTGAAGGTTTGCCAAGACACTTATTTGAGGTTCACTGTATTCAAAGCAATCTGCAGCTGCAGCGCCTAAGTGGTTCATGGCTCATACGCAGGGGAATTGATAGTTTCTCTAGTCATGCTTTAGGGAAAAGGCTAGGCAGTTAAACTCAAAGTGCATGAGAGCTGATTAAATCAATTTGTATTGTTTAAGAAGTCCTTAGTAAACGGGTAGGTATTTTAGAATATCATCTTGATCAAGGCAAAGAGGTTAATGGCAACTGGCATCAAAGTCCATAAAGTTGGCAGATCAACAGATATTATCTTAATATAAAAACTAATGAAATCGCCGGATCGACCTTCTATTAAAATTTGTAATGTTCAATCGAATTGTTAGATATCTCAACCCTATCTACTGTAACATAAGCAACAAGATCGATATTCTATATTCTATGTACGTTGCACATCGGATTTTAAATGGCGAACCTCCATTGCAAACATCCCTTGCCTACAAATTGGGTTGCTATTAATATAAATGCCTAAAAGATAACTTCCTCATTGTCTACATTACAACAGAGCTTTCAGAATCCAGCAAGTAGGATGAGAGTAAGGTAATATATAAACCAGCTCGTTAAACAATGGTGGCCAGCTTACCAAAAATGGCTTTTATATAGAACTAAAAAATGCATAGATTCCAACCCCCAGCTTCAGGTTTACAGTTATTAAATTACTTACCCTTAAAAAGTTACCAAGCCTATAACCTCCCATGTTTCCATACCAAATTTTTATCTTTTAGGTTACATTGTATAGTTGGATCTTATAGCCTTGCCAAGCCTATAGTTTAGGGTAAATATTTTATCAACTTGATTTGTACTTCTTTTAGGGTGACTGGCCTAGTCAGGTGATTCTGCGACCACCTGGGGTAAGGATTAACCCAGCTTATGCTCAAAAAGTTTCAGCGTGAGATTTGTCCCAAGGCCAACCCACCCTTGAATAGTTATCTGTACTTTAGCCAAAGTCACTTAGCCTAGAAAGCCCAACAATTTAGTTAAGTCACGAGTTGAGGTATGGTCTACAAAATTAGTATTGACTTTAATAGGTGAAAAAGTTCACCCCCCCAACTTGGCTGCCACATAAAGGCTCATAGGTTTATAGGTAGCCAACATAATCTAGTCAGCGTAGATAGTATCCCCTATAGGATTGGTATTTGAGCCTGTATCTTAAGCGCTTTAAGATCTATAATATTTTTATACTCCAAACTATTTAAACGAAGCAAGTGCTGTTCACCCATGCACTAAAAGCTTATCACATCAACCCATAGATAAAACCAGTAAAAACTTGAGAACAGGCAACTCAGACAATTTTACCATATTTTGTAGAATGTTCCATTTAAGGTTGGGTCCCCTTCACCTGTTTCCGCAAAGTCAAGTGAATTGGACAACAAACCTTGATTTTTGTTGCTTATACGAAGAGATGATTGTAATAATTTTTATAGAGATTAAGAAAGCTTCAAAATTTAGTTTAGATAAAGAGCTAAACCAACTATAAAGTTGGCATTTGCTACTTGGCAAACTTTATAGCTCATGAGTGCGGCTAAGTACTAGAGCAGATGGTGTGACCAAAGAACGTAGATAATCCTGAATTTTATTAGCATAGAAATATCTGGGGTGAATTTGGAAAATTTAAGGCGGATGCTGAGGTAAATGAACAATATCGGTTTAGTGCGCCGATGCAAACCCAGATAACTATTAGCTTATGGCTAGATTATAACCTAAGTATAATATACCATTTATGATACTAGATTATTATTTTTTAACTTTCCTGTTTCCACTCACCGCTTAAAGGAGCGAGCAACTTGTGGGTCTCCAGCCCACTGCCTTGCTAAGCAAGCGAAAACTATAATACTTGTTAAAGGGTAATAAAGTTTTGTTACAACTGAGGAAAAGCATTACACTAACTTCCGTGATATATTGTATAGATATGATTAATAGCAACCCATTATTGGCAAGCGTACAAGCTCTTAATCTTATAAAGGCATTCGTAACAAGATCAGCCAACTTGCAACTTTACATAAAGCTTAATTGTATAGGCCAGGCTACCCGTCAAGGATCGATCAAAACGATGCTAATGCCTCCAGGAATTGGCTAAGCTTTCTAACATCATAGCCGTAGCCCTAAAGAGCATGTCAGAGGTTGCATATGAGCTCCATGTGGCTATGATTGTACACAGGTAAAGTGCCTACAAACCATGCCTACCTCAGTGATTTGAATAAACGCCTCTATCCAAACCTTGATAGTAGGTAAAGTGCCTTCGGCGTTGGCTTCCCCAAGGCCTCGGGAAACATCGTCCACTATTTTGCTCGTCATAGTGGACCATAAACTGTCAACCTAGATGGATTGATTTAATAAGGTTAATAAGATACTTACATCGGATGGGAATCGGAAATGGTTGGTGGTGACTAAAATGGTATGCTCCACCTCAAAGAACCCAACGATATCCTGCAGCAGTATTTCAAAACTATGGACCCGGTTGGTGCTGAGGTTAATCGGCGTTTCCGTTATAATGTTCGCCATAAGCTAGAAGGGTTAGAACCATCAGACGAAGTTTTTCAGCCAACGCTTTAGACAACAAACGATAATTAAAATCAAGATTTTATCAAAGCAACTGATTATTAATTTGTATACAATAGATGAGTATCACCATAAAGAAATACCAAAAAAAGTCAACCGTTGAGCTTGGTAGAGCGCCTTAAACTAAACCCCCGCTACTTACTCTTCTATCTTCCGCATAGCTTTTTTGAAATTCGGCAAGCTGGCCTAGCTTATGGTGAATATGGAGACATTGATAGAAGGGTTGATACTCGATGGATTGTTCAGGTCCAGTTGAATCTATAATAAATGATATGTAAGTTTCACCCTTGGGCTGGTGTGCTGGTTTAATACGCGAGTAGGTTTAGACTCGGTCAAACTTAAAATGTGGGATGCCAACCCACGATTAAAATTGAGTGTGGACTCTAAAATCAGCGCTCGGTAAATCTTTTTAGATATATAGCGCCAAAAAAGGGCACCACGGTTACTTCGCGTAACTTTTTAACTATAAAAATAAAGTCAACTGCAACTTTATAAGCTTGCAACAAAATTAGCTACAAGCCACATCTGTAATTTAGGAGTTGTGTAGTAAAAAATTGACGAAACAAGTGCAATAAATACCTTCCTCTTCCTCATCTAATATCAGGTGCAGTACGGTAGTCAGTCCGCTAGGACCATCGCTCTGTGTTTTTTGAGAGGCTTTAGCCGCCCTAGTCTTCCATCGAGCTTGTCGAGCCATCATCGCCTGCAGCTTAACTTGCCCCTCTTTTCGAGACAGCGTCTTTAATCTACAAAGGCAAAGCTCACCATCAATTAAAATTACCAAAAGTAAAAACTCAGGTGCACTTCCAAGTTTATCTTGATATTAATTATTATAGTAAAACAGTTTCTGTAATCAAATAACTAATGCCATTTAAGTCCCTTTTTATAATAGTAAGAATCCCATTTTGAAACCTTTATTGTTGCTTACTTTTCCAGCCAGTCCCGTTTCTCGAGAATAACTGCCTTTTTAACCAGGTCTCGCATGCTAGGAATGCATTCAGCTTATTTAAAATTAGAAGCGTTTAGTAAATCAGCCCGGTCGGTATGAGCCTATATTTTAGATAGACAAGTTTATAGCAATAATCTAAAGCTAATATGATTAACGAGAAGCAAATATTGCCTGAATAAAACAAAAAGGTGGCTTCGAAAAGCAACCTCTGCCTCATACTAGATATCAATATCGAGCAACTCCATTCATATCGAATAAAACCAAAGTAAACAGCATGCTATGTGAGTGAAATTTAACCATTACCCATATAAGCAGCAAAATCGTATTGTTGAATTTGAGGCAGATGATCGTGCTGAAGTTCATCAAGTATCTAGCCTATAGCGTTAATATTTCCAAACCACTTCGATAAAAACTGAAGCTAAATGATAAAAGGGTTTAGAAAACTCAATCGAAAGGGTTAGCCAAAGACCCAATTTCTCAGGTTAAACTAAAAAATGTAACCTAAAAAGAAGCTCTCCAGCACGTTTAAAAGTATGCGCTCACCTTGAGCGCCGAGAAATAGTTGCGGTGGCTTAACAGCGTATTGACGTGGTTGGCCAACTTAAGGATATGGAGGCAGCTCTGCAAGGTTTCAATCGCGGTCTCGAGATTTTGTTGCACGCGACGCTGCTGGACCAGCTCCGTTTTCTACAGTCAAGGTTAGTTCTAAGGCGGTAAAGAAACTTCCGGTTGCTGTTTGCAACCCCTGTAAGATTTAAGCAAGTAAGGATCGCATCATGGTTTAAACCAGATCCGAGCAAACGAAAAGAGAATAAAATTGCGACTTACGGTTGCCAATAACTGCGTCCCACCCTCTTGGATCTGGTCGTTTAAGCCGAGTATTTTATCCTTCAAGTGGTTGGTGCCCTGCTTGACGATCCAAAGCTGATCGACGCTGTGGATAAACTCCTACCATGCCAGCTTAGCTTTTAAAACTTTCGCGCCTTTTTAGTTGCCCCCAACCGCCGGGCGCAAAGGATTACTTGGTAGTGCTGGTGGCAGAGCTTTTCAATCTCGGTTTCGCGCCGGACGATCAGCTGCTGAAGCTGGTCCAGCACATCCTGCTGCCGATGGTTCCTCAGAGTGCTTTGCAGGATCGGGATCAGGGGCTCGGAAGCGCCTTCGCCCTCAGAGGTGGCCTCCGTGACCAAGAAAAGCTGGTGGAGCTTGCTTAGCTGCACTTCGGTTGACATGGTTGCAGCTAAGAGT
>JAKSZP010012750.1:0-20146 GCA_022478985.1 Massospora cicadina
AAGCTTCTAAGAATAATGGGAAAAATTAGAGTACAAATCCTCCAAACATTCCTTTTGGGTCTAGGTCAAGTATTGGCTAAGTAAGGGAGGTAGACTCATGGTACCAATATGGAAAATTTCTTGAAGCCAAGTCTTATGTTAGACCACAACTATGACAAAAGATAGTTATGTGACTCAGCGGTGCAAGGGAGTCTTGGTGTGCCTGCAGTTAAGCTTTCCACATCTCAATTGTTAGCTGGTAGTCATTGAACCACTCCAGAAGTAAATTTACTGAGTTCAGGCATATCAAATTTGTCGTCCTTTGTATCCAATTGTAAGGTGTAATATGGCAGGCTTAGGATTAAGACGTTGTATGTATGTTGTTTATTAGGAAGTTCTTTTTCATCCCCTTCTGTATTGTCAGTAGAGTTCAGAAAGCTCGTGTTGACTAATTTCTATACTACCTTGGTTTCTAAGAGACGTCTATTATATCCATAAGTTCATCATAGTGGTAGACAGAACTAGAGTCCCCTTGTTGATCTTAAGCAAGGCTGCTGTGTTTCCTGTACTCGTAGCTTATGTTGTAAATGGGAGGTTGTTATCATCAAGTTTGGTAAGATGTTTAGTGTAAAGGGTCCCTTTCCTAAGCCAACTGTTCTTTTTCCCAGGTGTTTCACAGGTGCTTCCTAGTTACAACAGTGGTAAACAAGGCCTGGGATATCATAGCTGGGGTTTGATACTGGCGTGACTTGGGAATCAAGGATGTTGCTTGAGAATATTATCTAAGTGTGGTATAATCCTACGTTAGAAATTCCCAGATGTTGTGTAATGATTTAAAATACTCCTTCGTTATTCATTAAGCCGTGGTGTGTACCATTCAAGCTTAGTGGCAGAGAGTACTATAGCATTCGCCTCATATAGAGTAAGTATCTTTTCATCTGATAGCTCTCAAGCATCAACTTGAAGCGATCTGAAATGGTAGTGATGTATTTGGCATCAAGGAGGGTGATCTACAGGATGTATTTTTCTTTTTCAACTAGTTCTTCATCTTCACTCCAAGTTTCAGAGGAGATAGATTGAGGTAAAATTTCACTCAAAGGCGTATACAGCAGCATAATCAAGATTAGAGTTTTTATAAGTGAAGTCATATTGGATTAATGCGTGAATGATTAAGTTACCTGGTCTAAGGTGGCTTCCAAGTGTTCATGTAAATTTTCTAGAGAGTTACAAAGCAAAATCCAGAAAGTTCAGCTGTCTTCTTAAGGCATTGTTTTCCTCTACTTGAACTTGGACTTGAGCTTCAAGAGCATTGATGTGAGCTTGTGAAGTGAATTGGAGTTCACGTGGCCCTAAACAATCAGCTTCCATTTGTTTGATGCATAAGTTGTATTGATCCTTGATAAACTTTCATTAATAATCTGGGCGCAGTTGGAGAACCTTAGAAATTAAGCCTTGATTGATGTTTTTTAGGTAACCCTTAGTGTAATAACAATCGGGTTGATCTTCTTGTTGATCAAAGGATATTCAAATATTAATTATCTTTGAGTTCACTGATGCAAAACAAGGCTCGTCCTAGTTTATCCTCAAGGAATCTGATGCAATCTTCATCTTTTTTATTAGTGTGTGTCGTCAGTTTTTTTAGGGGGCACTATGTTATGGTATAAGCGTTAAGCCCTGAATTGGAAGAACCCTTTCTCTGTACAGCTTTAAAATGATGGCCATACGTGTTGTGAAGCTTCTCATGAGCCTGACGTGATTCATCTAGGAGAGCTTCCTTTTTCATTATAGAAGTTGTAAACTTAATGGTGTACAGGGGCCTCCTGTAGTGAGCACCACTTGTAGGAATTCTGGGTAATGAGTTTTCTTTTGGTTCTAACCAAGAATTCCCACAATAAGACATGTGCAGTATGCTTAGTGCATTGCAGATGCCTGAGAGAAAAGACCAAAATTTAACTTTCTAAGCTTACTACTTGTTTCTTGTTAAAGAGAAAGATATTAAGTAAATAGAGTTTTAGGTTATAAACTAAATCTTTATTTGCAATTATAGAATACTTATAAATTTTTATAAGAAAGGTCATTATAAAGGAATGTTTTAGGAAATGAACTAGAGATGCAAAACTTTTTTATAAAGAATTTTGAAGGTCTCACATGAGTTAGAGGATCATATGTGGATATGGAGGCACATCACACTTCTTCCAATGGCGCGTTATTTTGTAGATATTTCATAAATATGGATAAATAGATACTATGAATATGGTTAACAGCTTTTTGTGTTGATCCACTGATCTTGGTTATGGATTTTTCAAAAAGTTAGATTTTAATTCTTTTAGAAAATGAAACACACGTTTGAGGTTCAAATTTTTATATCTACTTCGGAATAAACAAAATCTTGTTTGAAACCAAACAGAGTTTTGAACAAGGTTTGTACTTCATCATAAGTCCTTCAGCTATAACCAATCATTCATAGGCGAAATATTTTCATCTCATCAATATTTAGGACCTAGCTAATCAAAAAGAGGTAGTTGTTGTCATAAAGTCAGGAGAGTATCTATAACTCTCCAGTTCCCAGTGTGGTGGTGCACGGAACACAGAACTAACACAAGGGAACTAGTCGTCAAGATTAAAATAAAGATAGCTTAGCAGAGGGAGCTGGAGCTAAGGTGACATAGGGCGAGGGTGTTTAGCATGTAAAAGTAATAATAGAACAAGCAATCAGCAAATTTTGGCTGTGTCCCAGGGCAGTTCTTAACAGAGTTTTGTATAGGGCTAGAGTGCACGGGTGACCTAGTTTGGAAGGAACCTGGTAGACCCAGGGGTGTACCTGAGGCTGTAATAATTTTAAAAGAATAAGTTGGCTAACACGTCGCAAGAGCTCCTTAAAGTGGTCCACGCGCAGGTTTGCTCAAGTCAACATATGAAAACGTAAAATAGACTTTAGGGTTTATTGGGAAGACAAATCAACAAGAAACATTGGTCATGAAAAACATAATTAAGACAATTTGGGGAAATGATGGATTGGAGAAAGTAATAAACTAAGCCTTAGTGCACCAATAGGCGCACATTTCCATCTGACAGGGTAGCATACTTTGAAACTGACCTTACTTGAATGATTGATTGAAGTTAAACCTAACCTGAGCTCACAATTTAATAAACATAACAGGTTTCAAACCCCTGTTCACTGATTAACTGTATTGAGCCATCAGCATTTCATATAAAACTTTTCCTTTTTAGTTCAAGAGCTTAAACAAGAGGCTGGGTGTTAGGCACCTTACTTATATCAACCTGGGCATACCTAACCTGTACCTAGCATTGATCCAAGGTGTGCTTTATGTCAGGAAGGTCCTGCAACTTGACCTATTGAACCTGCTGACTCCCAGCCTTGTCCTTGCTATTGGTGACCTCAATAAGATCATGTAAATATGAAAAATAAAGTAAAGATGACATTAATCATAACCAATAAGGAGTGGTTATATATTTGTACTTATTATAACCCCTTGAAGTCTATAAAGGGCTAATTTAAGCGCATGCTCTTTTTCTTAAATTAGTAATAGCATAGTTATTTTATTATGAATCATTGTTAACTATGATTGTCCCTAAGGTAATTTTGGAATGAGAATCTGATAGTAGGCTTGATGATTAATCTTATAACTAGAGATCAGGTATGGTAAATACAACAGCAGAAAATACAAAAATTCTTCCTGGAAATTAAAAGTCTATGCTACACAGGCGCTTCTAGTATAACAGCTTCTGTTAAACGTAAGAAGCAAAGAGGCACAGCTAGGGCTGGAGAAATTCTAATATATGAGGTATCTAAAATGAATTATTACCATCTAGTACTAAAAAATGAATTATATAAAAATTATTTATATGTAAAGGTATAAAAGGAAAGAGTTCTATCAGGAATCAAAAGTATTAACGAGCTCCAAGACAATCAAGGATAATGCAGATAATTTCAACCTAAAGAAAGTTTTTTTCTTTACAAAATGAACTTTTTAGAGAACAGCAAAGATGTGTTACCAAGCGTTAATACCTCATTACCTAGTTCATCCATTCCATTTAGCTTAAAAATCATCAATCTTTTTATTTATTTGAGGATGGCCAACAAGGGGACAGATACATTTGATATGTAGGGAAGAGGAAAAGATGGGAAACAGAAAAGGGAAGAGAGCGCAAAACAATGGAACTCAAAAGATATGACTTGGCACACTTGGGTGTGGCTAGGAGCCACGGGTGGTGGATGACTAGACCTTAAGTGGCATGGCAGCTCAGGGGCTAGTAGGGTGTACCGCCTATGAAGACTGTGAGGTTTTCAATGTCATAGTGAAGGAACCAGATTGGAATCCAGTTGCCCATCCATATCTTCCATTTGTGTTGAAGTGATCCGAACAGCCAGGCTTGGAAGTGGTCGGCCAAATGGCTGTGGAACCTGACGATGGCTTGGTTGAAATTGTGGAGGATCCCGTTGAAAGCGCCGAGGGTAATTGTGTGAATGGACCATATTGCAATACTCACAATTAGAGCCCTTAGCGTCTGGGGGATAGGCGAGGCCATGTTGAGTGCCAGGATATCGCGGGATAGTCAGAATTTAGCTGTAGGTAATTGTTGAAACAAGTGCATCATGTTTGCCCAGATATGCGCGGATGGCGGGCACTCTTCCAGATGGTGTGCTAGTGTGTTGGGTCCGCCGCAGATGGCGCATGTCTTGAACATTGAAGAGGTGCAGTCGGCTGTTCTAAACATAGGGCGCATGTAGCGCCACACTGTGGAGCACACTTGTGGGGATAAGGGGGCAGGTGACGAGGTCTCACACCTGCTTTTGGGTGCGCAAGTCATATGGGACGTCTTGGTTTTCTAGGTAGTCAATCTGGGATAGAGGAAAGGATGGTAGTGGGGCAGGCGCATTAGTCACCGTTTGTCCCCTGTGGAGTTGCACATAACCAGTTTGAGGGTGAATGTCTTTTGATTGCTGTGCATAGGAGAAGCTCCAATCCCCTTGGCTTAGGCTTTACAGGATGCATTTGAAATATCGGTTGGCGTTGTGCGGTCCAGTGGCGATTGGATGTGTTGCAAGGTACTTCATCAGAGTTACAGGGTTGGAGGGGGACCTCAGATGTAGTGCCCTTGCGAAGTTGGTTTAGGATGTCTTAGCCCAGTGGGGGGATGGTGGGTTGGGTGACGTTGTGAGAGCTATCCATGAGCCAAGGTTTTGAGTTGCTCGTTCTGTGAAGTTGAGCAGCCTTATCCCACCTTTCTTCTGTGGGCCGTACATGGTCTCCAGTCTAACAGGTGCGCGGTAACCAGACCATAGCCAGTTCTGCAGGAGCTTGTAGACTGCGTTGATAATGTTGGCGGAGATGGGAACTGCGTGGGCGGCAGACCATAAATTTGACAAGATCAGGGAGTTGGCTAGCACAACACTTCTGGTTAAACTAGCTTTACTCCTCCACATACATGTCATTCTTTTTGTGATGTTGTCCAAAATGTTGGTTTCGATAGTGTCAAGTGCATATCCACCGGCTTTGAGCCATATGCCCAGATGACAGACTGGGTTGGTGGCGGGGTGGTGTGCAATGGGTAAACACTGTGGTTTTACGGGCTTGGATCGTTGTTGTGTGGTTGGATGTGTGGTTGGTTGGTTTGTGTGGTGGTGGGTGGGTGGGGCCCAGTTCAAACTGAATTTGCCCAAAACAAAAACTCTGTTTCTGTTTGTTCAACATGGCGATACTCACTGACTCATACTGGTGAATAATGCGCTCAATCGCCCTGGCATCCCTATTGCCTGAGATTCCAATGACGCAGTTGTCAGCAAAGGCGAGCATTTTGGTTGGTAGTTGTCCCTCCAACCTGATTTCAGTGAGCTTTGAGTTTGCAATGCGGAGGAGAGGGTCAAGGGTAAAAATTGTAAAGTAGGGGGCTAAGCGGGTCACCTTGCTTGAGGCCCCTTTGGGGGGAGTTGGTATCAGTTAGGAAACCTGGGCCTCTGATTGCAAACCTGGCTGAGCGCGTTAGGAGGAGCTCCCAGTTTATAAAACGGGGTGGTAGGTTGAAAGCCTTTAGACACTGATCTAGGTAACCCCAGTGCACTCGGTCATATGCTTTCTTTTGATCCAGGAAAGCAAGGGCGTCTGTGGGGTTAGCTGGCAGATGTTAGCAATTGTGTGGATATTATCCCAAATTGAGCGATTTGGGATGAAGCCAAACTGATGGGGGGGGAGAGGGCTGTCTGAGCAATGCAACCCAGATGCTTAGCTAAGATTTTAGTTAGTATTTTGGTGTCAGTATTGGTGAGAGCGATTGGACGCCAGTTGTTTAGGTCTGCCTGGTCTCCTTTTTTGAAGAGTGTGACCACATATGCGTCTTGGCCGCCAGGTAGAAGGGTTGTGTCCTCCAGGCACTTGTTCATAGTTGTCAGTAGTATTGGTGCGATATATTCAAAATATTTTTAAAAATTCCTATGGTAGGCCATCAGGCCCAGGGCACTTGTTGCGCGGAGTTGATCTTATTGCCTCCCATAGTTCATCTTTAGTGATGGGTGTGACAAGTTCTGGTTGATCAGCTATAATGTCAATATTAGCGGATGATAAAAATTTTCTAATTTTTCTAGGTGATGCAAAATCCGCCATGTACAGGTCAGTGTAAAATTGGTGTAATTTGTCCGATATTTCGGATGGTGTAGTTGCCAGTGTGTCATCTGCTCGGCGGACCTGTGTGCAAGTCACCAAAGTTGAAATTGGTTTAAAACGGTGGAAGACTTGGACCATGTGAGTTTCTCAGATAAAATGTATTTTGATTTGTAGCATACTTTGGTGTAGTGCTGGTGTTTTCTAAAGAGGGAGTTTACCTGTGTAGATAGCTGGAACCACAGGCGGCCCCATTGGGGGGTGTATCTCGCATGAGGTGTGTTGTTTTCTAAGTGCTTAAGCTGTCTGACAGCCTTGTTGAATGTCACAGACATTGCAGCTGTTTTTCTGGAATTCAGGTGGCAGGCTTTCTTGGTTGCTCGAGATTTGAATATTTCCCACTCAGCAATAGGGTTCCTGTTGGGTGGTCATCTTTCTTGCTGTGTTGTTAGCACTGTCTCAATACAAAGTTTAAGCTCTGGAAGATGGATGGTGCTCGGGTGAACTCTGTGCCAGGTTGGTGGCTTTTGATATTTTTTTGATGATAATGCTATTGAGACCATCCGGTGGTCAGAGAAAGGGATAATTGTTGTTGTAAAATCTGATACCTGGTGATGGAAGTCTATAGGGGCGAACATCAGGTCAATCTTGGTCCTTGAGACCAGCTGGTTATTGTTGTGGTGGGGCCTCGTCATGTCAGCCAGGGTGGGGGCTTTGTTTGGGAATGGTGTCACATAGGACCAGCGTTGCCTTTAGTATGCGTAGTTCTGTGTGGCCGTGGGGTATAGCCTTAGACTTGGGCCAGCGGTCAGTAATGGTGTTAAGCCAGCAGTTAAAATTTCCCATAAAAAACGTTGCCTCAGGGAAAGGGATTGAGAGGATATTTGAGAAAGATTTTGGCGGTTGTTCAGATAATTTGGAGCATACACACATGCCACAGCAAAAGTTTCTCCATTCTCTTTGAGATCCGCTAGAAGCAGCCATCCCTCCAGGTGGGAGGATGTGCTTTGGATGTTTACTGGAGTGGTCACAGTTAGTTTGAATTACCACCCCACAGTGGTATGTCTAAAAGGATTTGGCCAGAAGGAGCATGGCTGACCATGCTCCTCCTCCCCTGGTGGACAGTGGGGTTCTTGGACAGCCAAGATGTCCATGGGGATATTGTGCAGGAAAGCCATTTTTGGCCTGGGACGTGGGGCCTTGGCTCCCACGATGCTGAGCATCCCAGGAGATTGGTAGTAGTCCACACATCAGGGGAATGCTGGGGTGACCCACTGAGGTCACCCAGTTCCTTATTGTGGGTCATACTGCGAGTATGTGTCAATTAGCCAGATTGGTTCCAGTGTGTTGGTTGACGGTCATAGTACTTGTTTTGTTCAGTTTTTTTCTGGCTCAGATTACTCTGTGGTTTTTGGGTCTGGCGTGGGTTGGCTCGTGCCCCATCAGCAAATTAATTTTCCGCCACTTGCCTGTGGGTTTGATGGGCAGAAACTAGGTTTTGGGGGTGATTGGGTTTTGTGCATGAGTGATGTTGCATTGTGATTGGCTTTTGGTCTTCCATATTGTGCACATGAACCATATTATCGCTGATCACACGTGATTGGCTGGGTGGATCCACAGTGGTGCAAGGTGGATTTGCTCCAGCTTGGTTGGAGGTGTTTATTGGTTGTGTCCAAAAATTCATCATCTTGGTTGTGTTGGGTTATATGTGGGGGATCTGATTGGTTATTCCGCTTTGCTGCCATGGCATCCGCCTGAATCTGTTCTGGGAAATTGTGGTGTGAGATTGGGTCTTGGCAGAACTCACGGCCTGCTTATGGGGCAGTCTGAGTGCAACGATGGTCCTTGCACAAAACAGGCTTGACCAAAGTGACGTCAGCTCTTTCACCCCAATAGAAGGTGAAAGTGGAGTCCTTAATTTTGCCGAAAGTTAGGCTTGTTTCATCCATATTGTCCTCAAAAATTTTGATGCTTCAATCCCGCACTTGATGGGGCATGCATGGTCTTTGTGGCCTATAGCTGAGCAGAATTCACAGATAGGTGGGGTGTGTTCCAGTGTGATGCAGAAGGGGCGAGATATGCTTCCATCAGGGAGGTTGATGGTCGTTGTGCATGGAATGAGAGTGATATCCTCTACCACATCCTGATCAGGTTCTATAATGGATATTGCCTTCCCTGTACACAGGTGGGGCAGGAGGGGGAATTTCTCAAATTTAAACTGTTTGATTATGCCATAACCTTCGAGGCCCCTGTGGAGCTCATCTGCAAGGATATCACAGTGCATGGTGCTTGGAAGTTGGCCAAATACAATGAATAGGTCATTTGACTCATTCCATCGTGCGCGCACCATGCAGATGGTGCAGTCTTTTTTTGTAAATTTTTACAGAGAATATGACTTTCGCTGGCTTCCGCCGCTTCTTCCACAGACATGAACCTGAAGTCCACCCATCCTCTATGTAAATTTATATAATTTACTGAGATGGTGTTCAGGAAAGTCGTGAGAAGGCCTCCCCCATTTTTTTTCCCACGATTTGAGGAAGGTATCACTGACCATAGTTCTAAGGCCATGCTCAGGGATGACAGGGGTTGGGAGTGTTCTATTTGGCATATGCGCCCATTTTTTGCAGAAATTTCAAACCTCTGGGTGTGGTGCTGTGCTCAACCTTTTGGTGGGTGGGTGTGTCAACAATCCACTGTGGGGCGTTTTTCCCTGAGGGTTGGAAGGGCTTCAGGCCTTTGCGCTGGCTACTTTTGGCTCAACTGGTGTTGTTGCGGACAAATTTGCTCATATTTCCTGGTTGATTGTCAATCTCGGAGAAATTGCGTAGAATCATGTTACTAAAAGTGATAGTAATAGGAAAGAAAGCTTCAATATATATAAAATTATGTGAATTTATGTCTCAATCCCACATAAAAATCATAGAAAATATTTAGCTTCTGGGCTTAAAGTATATTCATAATTTAGCCCTTTGGTTTGGTTTATATTCTGTAGGTCCCTATAAACACTCTCAAGGACTAATAAAATTTATTTCTGGTTTTCCTTTTTCCATGTTCCCACCATCTGAGGAGTCCCTCCAGATAGGCTTTCAAATTAATCACTCCTTTTTCTCAATATTTATTTAAATTATTATTCTTTTTGGATGGTTAAATTAAAATTCAGGTTGGCCACCAACACATATCAAACTGTGTGCATATTATTTTGATTACTAACAATGTGCTATAAGCTTCAAACTCATGACCTCAGAAGAAGAGAGGTCATTTTAGGAGGTCAATTCGGGCTTGCAAATCTCCACAAATTCAATCTGATTACCTACACCAATGGATATGCCTGTAAGAGTGTAACGCCAGTAAGTGCATACTCTTTAAGTCCATACAGGTGGCTAGAGGCCAGTGGAGTATTTGCTGACGCATTAAACCTCATCCAGATGGATTTTTTCCTATTTACTTCCAGGATCTTACATTGGGTGTTATCCTTAATCCATATTTGATGTCTAACAACTTGACATTTACATATTCTGCTGTATAGTCAAGGAAACTATTCTAGCGTAAGGTTACATATGTCAAGATGATGAGCAAGGTCTTGTGAATTTTGTTTGCTTCAAAAAACTTATAGACCTATGCTTTTAACAATAAAACAAACTGAAACTACAATTGGCCCTCAATCATTACATTAATAAATGTATTTTGTTTGTATAATATCTCTATTATTAATCAGAGATATAAGGTATTCTGAAGAATTAGTTTTGAGTTGCAACTCTTATAATAAATAAAGGTAAGTTTTAAGTTTATTTATATAATAATTATATTTCTGGCTCAAAAGTTAGTAAAATTTGGTAGAAAGATGATTTATTTACTTTGCTTATATCAAATTCTAAAGTGAAGTCATCACTACACTAAGTTTATAATTTTTCTTTTTAGAAATAAAATTTTAGATAATTTCTTATAAAGAAATATTATAAGCCAATAAATTTATAATTCTTATATAAAATGCATTTCATCTAAAATTGAGGTAGAATACTTTTATTAAGATAACAAGAATATCTTATTTTATCTTATGGAGATTCGAGTAACCTTATAGTTTATCTAGTTTTTTTGGAATAAATAAATAAAAATCTACAACCTATAGTGTAAGATGTTATCTTTTTATATAAAGAGGGTTTCTACTAATATTTCACTACATCTACCATCCTTAGTCAAATATCATGAGTTAGTTCCTGAAGCGCCATTGATTCACCTATTTGATCTTTGGATCTACATACAAGTGTCTTTTAAAATATATAATTTGATATATTTCTTATTCATAGCAACCAAAAAAATTCTTTCGTGTTATTATGTACCAACCTCAAATTATATCCTTCAGCTTTCTTACCTCTTACATGCTTATCTATCTATAAAAAGCTGTATTGTAAGGAGAATGTTCAGGAATTTCTACCATATTCGGTATGTGGTAGTGCTTGTACAGAGCCAACTTCAGGGGAAATAGTCATTAGTACACATTTTACTAGAGCCCAGCAGAGGGGGCTTAAGCAATAATAACTTAGAGAGTAGGGCGATCATTAGTGAAATACCCAACCAAAGATGACGCAGTGCACATATGGAGAAAGGGGGAAGCGTCCCAGGTGGAGGGACCCCGGAGCCCAAAGTGCACAAGGGGATAATTTAATCATAATAAAATGGAAAGGGTAATTTAGTGTGAGATCTCCTCAAAAAGGGTTCCACACAGGATTATCCAATATACCAAATAAAACTAAAAAGAGGAAAGTTTATTGTGAGAAGTTGACCAAAAAGGAGGTCCGGAAAAACCCAAAATTTTAAACATCATCAAGGTAATTCTGGGTCTTCGAAGGGGCCCAAGATTTCACCAAAAAACACCCCCATCTGAATTGTTAGAATAATGAAACTGACTTCACTTGAGTAATCAATTTAAGTTTTACCCTACCTGAACCATAATTTTGAAAATAAAAAGGGTTTAAAACCCGCCCCCAATCAACTGAACTAACCCATAAATTAAAATAGATCACCCTTTTTAATGAATACTCAGGGGGGGGCTTTTGTCCCTACTAGTCCAACCTGGGTTATTTGGCTTTAAATTGGGAAAAATTTTTTGAGGTCGGGAGGGCCTAATTTTTATTCTGGGCCACCGGGCCCCCAGCCTTACCCTTTGGGGGTTGGTGCCTACTATCAAGTCATTCAACCATGACTTTATTGTCTTTGTAAAGATTTCAACCCAAAAATACAGTGGGCAGATATAATTTTAATAATAAAATGTAAAAATTTTGATAAAGAATGTTATAAATTTGGTGAAATTTGTTGAGATACGCCATAAGGTTTTTGCACAGGAAAAAATAAAGAGCAACAGATGATATGGGGGTTGTCTCCACGTGACAAACATAAAGATTATAAAAAATATGAAGCAATTGTTCAGTTAATATTTTTTTTTTTTAATATAAAACAGCAGCTTCCCTTTTGCTCTGCTCAATTCTCTTTTAACAACCCCTTTTTTTAAACCATCCGCTTATATGTTAGCAATTTTGGGTTTATACTGACCCTTTTTAAAACTATTCATTCCCTTATTCTCATTGGTCCAAAGACTCTACATTCATTAAATTTTTTATCCGGGGGGTGATTTTAAAATTTTTTGTTGCATTGACATCTTAATTCCTTATTTTAAGAGATCCCTAACCATCCATTTGACCCAATATTTTCATCCCAAGAATAAATATACTCTGTAAATTTTTGTGCAGATTCATAATCAATGGTATTTTGGGGGTTTAAATTTTCCCCAATAAAATTAAACCACCCCCTTTACTAGAAATAAGGGTCCTATTGTTTATAGCCCATAAACTTTATGCACTCATGCCCAAAAGATTTGAAAAAAAATTTTTTTGCAAATTATAGAGGCACAAATTATAATTTTAAAATTTTAAAAATATAAAATTTTAAAATCAATTCAGAGAAAACAAAAAAAAAATTTGGGTTTTTGGGATTATTTTAAAATTTTAAATTTAGAAAAGCAATATAGGGAAAAAAAACATTACACTTAAAAGGGGATATTTCCGTTTAAAGGGGGTTTAATCTGACCTCTCCGGGTCCTTTATGGTATAGACATTTTCACCGTTTTCTCAATATTTCATATGGATAATCCAAATACTGAACACTTGTGCTTCCATCCAAACCCACATTGATCATGTAGTAGAACCATGTCGCCATCTTTGAACTGGACTAACCCGCTATGCTATACCTGATTGGCAGCCTGATTCTTTATCTTCTTAGCTAATCTTAATGAGTACACTTTGGTTTTCAATAGATTAGTGTGTCAGTTAGGGTTGTCAAATAGTGTTGGCGGTCCATTCCACCGGTATCTTCTATGCAGGATTAGAGCAACGCCAGAATAGCAGGGTATCATCCATACAATAATTGAAATGGGCTCTTCCTATGGTGGAATGATAGCTAATGTTATAAGCAAAGATGGCGGTGGAAAGAGGGGAACTACAGTCTGAAGGTCAATCCTAAGCTACCAGTTTACGTAGTATGTTCACTAAAGTCACATTAAATCGCTCCGCCATCCCATTAGACTCCAGGGTGGTATGGGGTCTTTAGAGCTCCACATATAGCCATAAGCTCGTAAAGCTTTAAAAGATGTGAGAAGTAAAATTAGTTCCATTATAAGTAAGGAGGAACTGAGGGCAACCATGTTGCTGGATAATACATTCCATTATAAACTTGGCCACTGTAACTGCCCCAAAATCTTGTATTGCCCACATTCAACCCACCATGGTCAAGTGGTTAATTGCCACCAGAATGTACTTGGACCAGTTAGCTCCTGTTGGCAGAGGGCCAATGACATTAATAGAATTTGTGTGCCAAGCAAAGTGTGGTTTTACCAACTTGTACAAGGTCTTCTGGTGAAACGGCTTTTCCACTTGTTACAGGTGGCAGCAGGAGATAGTTTCAAGCACATGAAGCTCATGCTTTCCCAGTAATTAAGGCTGCAACAATCACATCATCTTGTGAGTGCCACCATGTCCCCCACTGCCTTATGTGTGCTCATAATATTATAGGCCATTCTGAGGGTTGCGAAAATCTCTGTGGAATCGCCAATCCTCTTGTACAACTCACCATTCCATTGGAAGGTGTTAGCTCTCATCTTTCTTAACGCTTTTATGACTTGGGATGGTTCATCGTCATATGTTCCACTGAGAATTTTATTGTACATAACATTGCTCAGATCCGCTGTGATGGCCACCATTGGCAGTCTAGACAAGCAATTGACATTTTGGTGTTTTGCACCAGGTTGGTGGTAAGTCTCAAAGTTGTAATCCTGCAGTTTAAGGGCCTATCATACTAGGCGCCCTTCAGGCACCTTGAAGTTCTGCAACCAGAGTAATGAAGCATGATCCGTCATGAAGTTAAAGTTTATTTTATGCAGATATACTCTAATTGTTTATAAACAATATAACACCACTTAGAACTCCCATTTAGTCACGATATTATTTTGTTCATGGCAATTCAGACTCTGGCTGCAATACGCCACTGGGTGCTCCTCCCCTTCGTCATCTTTTTGAGATAAAACCGCTTCACTAGAATAAAGGGACTCATCCATATGGATGATAAAATCCAGATCAAAAAATTAGGTAGAGGAACAAGGGCGCACTGATTAGCTCCATTTGAAGTGTATCTGTCAGGCAAACAGAAAGTTATTTTTAGAGCAGCCTGCCAGTTTAAGTGCTGAAGCACCCAAATGACAAACACAAATGCCAGTGGCACTGCTGCTAGTATGCCGGTTATGAAAACAGGAAGGTATTCTGCTATTGATTGCTCATAAGCCATAATCATGTATAGGCACCTAGAAAAGTACCAGGTGTACACGGCCAGAACCCCATGGGTTGTTGAAATACAGGAGGAAAGGGCGGTTTAGTTATAAGCATAAAACTTAATTTGGGTAAATGTTTTTCTTGTAAAGATAAATAAAAAAAATTGACCAAAAATTTTATCAGTGCAATGCAACTGATAAAATAATGTTTGATTTTGTAGTAGTCAAATCAGTGATTGGGCCTTCAAATTTGACCTAAATCAGCCAATTTTTGGGGCGTGGTAATAATTCTATTTTGAACTGACCTCAAAGACTTTGGCAGCAGGCCAAGTCACTAACAGTTCCTCCGTAAATGCCTGGATTGAGGTTCAACTGTGTTTACATCATTTTATTTGATAGCATCTGTCCTGACAGGAAAAGGGAATCCCCAGGTACATCCACATAGGAGTGGTCCCAATTGGTTGGAAATGGGTTAAGGATAGCCAACCCTCCCGTGCCTGGTCGCTGGGGCGTTCATTTGACCAAATGAGTTATGTTGGGCACAAAATCTAATTCTTGAATTAGGTAATTTGAGTTAACAGTGACAAACCTGATGGTGTTACCTGCTCAATGGAGATTGTCCTAACTTTTTCAAGGGATGTTTAGCATTGGCAATTGTAATGCTCGATGACTTGATGTCATCACAATTTGTGGCTGATAATTTAATCGTTGTCCTTTTATAAATATTAGTTTTGGCTGAATGAGCGGTCATTTATTGTATTTTTTTTAGAAAAACCAAATTTGGCTTTGATTCTGAGGATTCATTGACAACAGTCTTATAAAGTCCCTCCCGCTCATGGGGAAGATGGGTACCAATTATTTTGCTACAAATTTCCTCAATTTGGCAAATTAGTTCAAAGGAGTTCAGCACGGGGACTGGGGAGAAATCTTCAGAGGGGTGCTGTTACCCAACATAAATCTACCACATGGGCGAGGTCACCCTGGATGTTGAGGGGTACAGCCTCCCTCTTTAGACCCTTCCTATTTTTGGAATGGAAAAATTTCAATCCATGCGAAGGGGATGTTCCCCTGGACTTACAGTATCAAAGGAGCATTGGCGGCGTTTCATCCATTCAATTGTGGCACCCTTCTTTAATAACATAAACAGCGGACCTCCAATTTAACTGAAGGTGGGGTAAATGGTGATAGTAGCCAACCATCCACAAAGATACTTGTATATTGCTTCTTACTGTTTGGCGTAATCATCTTCCAAGTAGCCTCCACCTTAGCTGGTTGGGGGCCTCAGCCCAGTCACATCCACTAAAAACCCAAGGTACTCCAGTTGGTCCTTAAAGAAGTGGCATTTTATGGGCTTGATTTATATGTTGGCCCCTGCAAGTCAGTGGAAGACTTCTTCCAGGTGGATAAGATTCTCGGAGAATGTACTCAAAAAAAATTAATATTGTCAAGGTACAAGAGGTGCATGACAGCTTCATGTCTTCAAGAATGGTATCCATGGCCCGCTGAAATGTAGCTGGGGCATTACACAGCCCTTGTGGCATATGGGTCGGTTGGAAAAGCCCCTTGGACATGATGATGGCGCATTTCTCCTGTTCAACTGTGAGCAACTTAATCTGACAATAACTGGATATCAAATCCATTGCTGAGAAGTAACGAGGTCCTTTCAACCAATCCAAGGCATCATCAATTTTCAGCAAGGGTTATGAGACCTTTTTAATAATGCTGTTGAGCTTTTGGGAGTCTATTAATACCCGGTTGGTGCCATCCTTCTTTTTTAAAATCAGAACAGGCAAAGCCAACTGACTCTTTGATGATTTAAGCATCCCTTGTTTAAGTAGCTTTTTGATCTCCTCAGTTACTACTTTTTCAGCTGCCCTAGACTGGCAGATTGGCTAAGATCTAATGGGATGATCACCAGTGTCCACTCAATGGACCACCACCCAAATGCACTCTGAATTATAGTTGCCAACGGCAAAGATCTCCTTATATTTTTGTAATAAAGCTATCGCCTGATCTCTTTGTTCTTCAGATAACCCTATTAAATTTCGTGCAGTATCACCATCATTGTGCCGAGCTGTGGTTCAAAGGGTAAACCAAATTCATCTAGCAACCCAAACTCATGAATCTGAAGGACCTCCTCAACAGGAATCAAGTGTAAATAGGTCACTAATGATGCCAGAGGATTTGCATTGGCTCGTTTTGTAGATTCACTAATATCACTTTGATCTCCCCATGGCCCAGTAGTTTAATGCCTGAGCCACGTGAGGCTAAAGCTGTGATTGCTGATAAGGCTCAATGACCTCTCCATAGAGTACGGCTTGTACTTTCATACCTCAGTGGGTATTATTACTTGATGAACAGAGGTGATGGATATAGATCCAGCAGCTCAGAGCGGAAGCCCTTGATATTCATATATTTTCCTAGGGAAGGTCCCGGTTTTGCTCTTTAATTGATGGTAGCAAACTGGAAACACCCCATTGCTATATTCCAGGTTGATATGTCCCATATGCACCAGATTCTTTGGTACTCCACTAGAGGTAAAGTAAATTGGGATCCGCTGCCCCAAATTTCAAACGTCTCCTCTTCATATCAACAACAGCCCCAAAGTGTCACATGAAGGCAGTTCCAATTAACATGTTGTAATTATTATATAGCACATTATTTCCAGGGCTACAATGACAATTGGCTTAAACCATAAAGGTAGCGAGCTATAAGCTCCCTCAGAGACCGTGCTGTCCTCTCCAGCGGTCCTATACACCATTTGATGTTCAATATCAGGCTTCAACGTCAACTTTGCCACCAACTTAGTGGAAACTATATTGACTGGGGCACCCATATCTATTATTGCACGGACTCAAGTTTTGGCTACCACAATGTCACTGTACGTACATTCTGAATAGGGTGCATCTTGTCTTTGTAACGCATGAACATGTAAAGACCTTTATTTCCCAAGGAAACTCACAATCCCTTCATTGACTATGAGGTATTCTTTAGTAAAGGTTGACTGGAAAGGCAACGTTTACTCCTTTCCAGGGTGGTGCATCTGCGGATGGGTCCAACTTGTCTGGGGAAACTTGGTCAAACATTTGACAAGCGTATGGCTTTGGCTGCATCAGAGATCCTTTATCCCCAAAGCTTTGGCTTGCGCTCATGTCAATATATTCACCCCTCCAACTGGCTTCTGATACAGGAATGCATCATTGTATGGAGGGACTTCCTATGAATATATAGTGTTAAGTTCAGGTGGTACGTTTGGGGTTAAAATAGCGGAGGTAGAGAGTCCCACCTCTACTCCGCTCTGATTTTCCCTTATAGTACTGATCCTACTGTATGTGATGGCCCTAATGATCGGGGCAACCTCATGCCAGGTGCCCAGAGCAGCCGCATTCAAAAAATTAACTCATAGGGCCTGCATCCTTGATTATTGTAAGTTGGGAATCGCCAGATAATATGTTTGTGAGCGATAGGCGTACTATCCCCAGGCCAGTAGTTGGGCTGTTGACAATAAGCAGGTCCAGGATGGTAGTTGAACTTCTGGGGGGTAACTTGGTGGAATCTGAACCAAATACCCGAATTTCCCAAAATAAGAAGGTCTGACAATGGCAGAAGTATGTTTCCGCTCTGTATTGGGTGGAGGTAAAGTTACAGCTAGATAGCGAAAAACTGAGCAATCTTAAGCAGGGCTATGTCATCATCCAACATTGAGGTGTTGTTTTTAAAGCTCACAGTATGGCTTCAACGCGGAGGTCATTGTAATGCACATGTTGGATTCAGATAAAGTTCCTGCCCCAATTAACACATGAGCTTCCATTATAAATCAATCAGCAAACGTGGTGAGGGTCTCTTTATGTTGAAATCTGATGGTCAAGAGCTCATCCTTCCACTGTGACATCTTTGTGGTTCCTCCAAACAACCGCAGAACAGTATTATTTACTTCTTAATATGTTGCAAAAGTGTTTGGAAGATAGTAGGTGACTTGATCAGAACTTCCAACATCCAAGGTGGATATTAGCAGTTTTTTCTTCATGCCAATCTGAGGCACCTTCCATCATGAACTACAATAGCTTAAAGAACCCATGAATATTCCCATTGCAATCAAATGGAGGCAGCTTATCAATAAAAACCTTCTGTAGAAGCTCCTTCTGCCTTTTGAGCACAGCTTCCAAGGCAAGTTTGAGTTCTGCATATTCAACAGCTGCATCATGTCATGAAGATCACCTGTTAAAGCAAGCCTGATGAACTATGGTCAGCAACTGAAGAATTTTTATTGTTTCTAAGATTGATCAATGGCCCTTGTAGTGAGACCCATTGTTATAAATTTGGCAGAATCTTTGAGATGCGCCTTAAGGTTTTTTCATAGGGTCTAGCCCAGTAACCAATGGACGGACAATATGGATATTATCAGCCCAGGAGACAAACATAAAGATTATAACAAAATATGAAGCAGTTGCTTCAGCCACACTACTTTATTTATTTCTTATAAAACAGCAGACTACTTCTGCTTTGCTCACTTTCTCTTATTAACAATCCTCCTCTTTCAATAACTTACATCTAGCTTATATGTTGGCAATTTTGGTTGATACTGACCCTTTTGCTTAGACTAAATTCTGCCATATTTTTAATGGTCCGGCAGAGTCTACATTCATTAAATTCACAATCGCCTAGTTTGAAGCAACTTACTAATTATTTGTAATCCATTGGCATCTTCTAATCACTTTATTTGTAGCAAATCCAATACCCATCCGTTCTGACACAATATCTCCTCATCCTAAGGCGCTCAAATACTCATACTCTATAATTATTGTCAATAAATTTCTAGCCAATCCGCCATGGCTATTTTGGGCTTATCATCCAGTCATATCAGAATCTCACCAGGTATAACTAAAAATAACCCTTTAAGCTTCTGACAGTAGCTTAAAGGTCAGATGGTAATATTATTATGTGGCAGATAACATCAAAATCATCTTAAACACCTCTTGTATGATACTTTTTCAAAAATATGACTAAATCAAAATAAGCTCTAACTCTATTTGTCTCACTTTAGTCTTACTAAAAATGAGTAGATCAATGTGTAATTTAATAAATAATATAAAATAAGCCTTCTATAAGATTAGTACTTATTATATGTCCTAGAGGTCTCCATGTTATATAAAATTGATTGATTTTCTGTATCTTTAACCATTTACAAAGGACCAAATTGTGAGGCTTATTGTCCTGTAATTGTATAGTGCTAAGTTTTTACTATAGATACATGCTTTCTGCTATATCAACTTAAGGCTGTTACATACCAATATGCAACTAATAAAGTAGCCAAAAATAAAGTTATATCAGTTAAAACCAGAAGTTTTATACTTTAAGATAATAGCTATTATATTAAATTTCAAAATATTAAGTGAGTTATTATAAAATGACATAAATAATGATAAGCTTAAAAAATATAATATCATTAAAACAAAAAAACAACTAAGAGTAATTTTATAATTACTGAAAATTATAAATTTAGAGTTTCTTCACTTGATTTGCTTATCTAATACAATTTTATAAGAGAAGTTAGTTTATGTGAATAAAACTAATTACTTTTTGTTCTAGTTAAATATTGTTTCATGTCTAAGAATGACTTAGTTTTTATAGAGATATCAATGAAATACTTTTTTAATCTTTCATGATATACTGATTTTTTAAGTATACTTTTAAACTGTTTTTATTTATTAATCTTTGTAAAAACTTGCAACAT
>JAKSZP010012751.1:0-20079 GCA_022478985.1 Massospora cicadina
TTTATGTTTGATACATTAAAATGAGGGCTACTAAGTAAACACAAAGTTAATATAGACTTAGTTATAGAAGTCTATACTATTATAATATGAAAGCTGGGGTTTATAAAAGTCTATGAGAGCTTATTACTAATTTGACAATAAGATAAATGTACTTTATGCACAAACTAGCCGATTTACCCGTGCTTCGCTACGGTGTCTATAAAATTTCAGATTTTCAATTTATTAATTTAGATTTTATACTATAGATAAACAAAACCACTCAGCCAAATCTAATTGCTCAATCGAATCAACCAAAAACCACCAACCACTCAGGTAAGCCTAACTGAACTTATCAAAACAACCAATAACTAATCACCTCTCAAAACTAAACTATGTCCTATCGATTCGACCAAAAGCCATTAACCACTCGGCCAAACAAAATAAACCTATCGAATCAATCAAATAACTCTAAACTGCTACCCGAAACATCTCTCTATATTTAAAATCATTGTGTACGTGACATCTTCCAAACTACTAAATCAACTTCTACTTAACTTGCCAAAAGTATTTTATTAACTAGGTAAACCAAATTAGGCAGGTTTTTAAAATATATAAACCTAACATCCAGATACCGGTGCTTCGCTACGGTATTTAGTTTATCAGATGATGGTAAGCTCACATTGTAGCCTATAGGCTGTGCCAACACTACTATTGATTGAGCCACTCGGACTAACAGCTTCACTGTTGCCCTCGTGGCTGGTGAGCTGATTATCCTAATTACTTAATTTACTTAAAACTCTAATACTGATTTTTTTAGTCTCAGGTGAGTAATTTGGTGAATTTATTAATACCAGCATACAACGCCATGTTCATTTTGTTCCTTTTTTGTTTCTGTCATGTATCAGAGATGGCGTTGTATACGGATTTTAATTTTTTGTGATTTTCTTACTTTTCCAATGCGCGAGGAAACTTCTCGAAGCCGAGACGAACGAAAAAAAAATTCATCGAAATCAGTCAATCCGTTCTCGAGATATCATCAAAAAAGCCGTTCCATACAAAATGTATGAGAAAATGAATTTCTTCATAAATTTTTTTCGTGAATTTTTCCCATGTTTTAATAGTTATTCTGCTATTCGGGGCAGAGACAAATCCAACAAATCAAAGATCATAAAAATCGGTCCAGCCGTTCTTGAGTTATAAATGGTGTAACTAACTCGACTTTGTTTATATATATAGAGTTAGATATTCAAGTAGTTATGATATATATAATTAGGGTGCTATACAAAAATTTTCTGAGTTCATTAAGGTGAATAAATTATATTTGAGGACTCTAAACTCTTAATAGAGCATTGGTCATTTATATAGTAGGTACAGAAATCTAAATAAACCATTGATCTTAGTTTGTTAGGTTTAATGTATAGTTTAACTGTGTAAACTAATACAAATAAGGTCATAATCTATTTTACTTAGATGAAGATTAATAATTAGTAATTTCTACTATAAACTTTGTATGAAAGAGCATGATTCTAGTCAAGCTATTCTCATATATATACCATTATAAATATTTCTGATGCAGATAAAATTTTAAGGATGGCTCAACTCAAATGCATAGTAGATTTTGTATATTCCCATAACAAGCATAATTGTTTTTATATCTGCTTCTCTTAAATCAAACTTATCGTTTAAAGGTAATTTGTGGTAAGAATATTTCCGCCTAGAAGATTGCACTTTAGTTACGGATGTAAGTACATCTCACAAAAGCACCATATAAATTTAATGTGATGGTTTTATGTTTAAAGTATTTTTAATTTAAGGTGTTACAAATGAGAACGCGTGTTAAATTTTGGTAAATTTGATTGAGTAGAATAAATTAAACAAAGATCGACTCTACTCTGTACACCATTAGCTTTCAAATTTGGTGGTGCGATAAGGGAGTAAAAGAGACTCGTGACACAAACCTTAAGTATATAACTTAAAGGGTGAAGTGAATCTGGATCTACTAAGGATAAATATTGGAACTTAATCCACACTAAGCCATTAACCATTTCTAAGTTTAGCCCCACTCCAGATCTATACATCTCATCGATTTTGGTGTCAATGTACTCTTATCAGTTGAAGTGCTTATGTAATCAAATGTAACGAATCAATTGGTGTCTGACGAAATGAAACCAAGGGGCCGCAGGTTAAACGGGTGGATAAACTCTAATCTAACTAAAATTCAAGTGATGAAATCTGGATATTCTAGTAATCCATATCTCAATCAACTTTGAAGCACTTTATTCCTTAACAACTTTTGATTATCAATTACGCCTTTTCGTTCGACATTCAAACTAAACTTATTTGCCACATTTTATGAAACCATATCCTACAATCATTAGTATGCATACACTATCCAAAGTCTAGTCCTAGATCTACTCCACTTCTTAACTGGGACTAGGCTACCAAAGGCCTGATTCCTAATTTGCAGAAACTGGTGTAAAAATTTGTTTTAACTTTTATGGATAAATAGACACATCACTTATGATCCAAATCATTTGAAACTAGCCTAACCAACCTAAACTGATGCTTTGACATATTCGGATAATAAATTAACCATCTTTTATCAGTTTTAACCTCGCCAAACTTAAAAATTAATGTGATTCAGAATTAAAGTACCTATTAGTATAACACCATCCTTTATTTTAGTAAGTAGCTTGATTTACGGTGCACGTAGATAAGGTTCATCAATTTAGTTTATGAACTAAAGCTTAATCAGTACTAAAAAAGGTTGATGATAGGTAATCTAAAAATCGAAAATGGATAAAACAATCAAAACTCCTTAAAAACAAATTATTCTCGCCCCGCAATAATTAAAGTTCTCGGATGCCAGATTAACTTATTCGCTTAAATTAATGATATGGTTAAAGTATAGATTATTATTTATTTGAGGTGGGCTGACCTAGGGACGGTATCGCACCGATTAATGGAGAATCGAAATCAATTGGAAAGGAGGATAAATTCTGGTAAACCTCCATGCATAGCATTTTGATAGGCCAGGAAATCTATGAACTGCCTTGCTATTCGCTATCTCAGTTCGGGGCATTGTTGCGCAATATCAACACAGTCATAGATTATTCCCTAACCCGAGTTCATCAACCTGGATCAAACTCGGGAGGAAGTGTTAATATAGTCCATACTCTACCACTAGGGCAGTCTCCACTTAAAGTATAAATTATACTCTTAATAGAATAACTTCTTATTGGTGTCAGAAAATTAACCAGATGGATTCCTCCAATGATTGATCGATCTTTGGGATAAAATAGGCTAATCCTGGCAGAATGGCTTATTGACTGGATTTATGGTTATTGGTACGATTGCATGGTGAGTTGCTCTCCAAATTGGGTTGAGCCAAATATATATTCCGCCGAGATTGGAGGTTAGGATCGAGTGGGGCAATTGATAGCCCCGAATTAGTAAAAGGATCACCGGCGACTAATAGCCGAGGATGATCCAATTAGTTAATTTAGTATATATCAGCAGAACTTGACAATTGAGTTCGAGGCGACCGAGGATATTTCCAGCGCCTATATAATAATCAACTGTCACCTGAAAGGTGATACCCTGAAGATCAACTGAGAAGAGTCAAAATTATCAGCGAAATGCCGAGATGTTTCGAGTTAAGCGAGTGACCGAAGTGGTTTCCGGTGCATACTAAGCAACTCGGAGGTCAAATCCCAATTCGATATTTATTTATATAAGTAATTTATTCAGCTCACTGGTAACTGAAGGCCGAAGATGAAGCCAAAACTAATTCAGATATCAGGAAGGATAGGGCAAGAGGGTCGATGCCAGGGAAGAGAGAAATGCAGTGAGAGAGTGAGAGAATGGTTGGCTGGAAGAACCAGTGATGAGCTGATAGGTCAGCAATGGGTGCAGTAGCCCTTTTGTACATATAAATACCTGGCGCTTCCCTTTCAATAATTATCTCCCTTTGCCTATTCTCTTTTGTGTTATAAGTTTATATTTATTTCATCAGTTGAAATTTAGGCTAGGGGATCCCCAAATAACATGGGTGACATGCCAAGGAGTCAGCCACAACTGCTGGCCCCATCACCTAAGGTGAAATGACAAGGTCTGACCAGTCTTCATACAAGTTGCCTGCCAACCAGTGGAGCCCACTGTCGCTGGTAAAGTAATTTTCTAATAATTGGTCAATTAAAAATTAGCCTACCTTTAACTTTAATTTGCCCTAAATTTACTCAGCCATCAACCTGCCATTAACATGTTTGTCACACAGCATGATTCAGTTGAGTTTCTCATGGGCCCAAATATGACTATCAACAAATTTTCAAATGCCAGGAAGTGAAAAAATATAAAAAACTAGTAGAATACCCATGCTTTGCTATGATGTATATAAATTGTCAGATGAGTCTAAATTGTTTTTAGTTTTTATATTGGTAGATAGCTATCAATACGTTCAGAAACCATTAAACCTATTAAATATTCCAACCTCCAACCACTTTGCCAAAATCAATTAAGTCTGCTAAATTAACTAAAGCATCAATCGCTTACTGGAAACTATTGAGCCCATAGAATCAACCAAAAATGAACCACCACTTAGCAAAAACAATTGTTAAACTTACAAAACAGCAAAAAATACCAACCACTTATCCAAAAACATAAAATTATCAAATTAAATGAATGTCAAAACAATTAGCCAAATTGCTGTATAATTACTATTAGAAACATATATGCTTTAGAACTTATATGGAACTGAAATTAAAATTTATATGGATTTACCAAAAAATAGCATATTACCATTCCCAAACTTTATAAAGTATCTGAGCTAAGTTTGGTGATTTTTGGTTTATTTGTTCATGATGTAATGCATCCTACATATATAAACAAATAAACAGAATGAGTTTTGTAAAAAAAGTTTAGCTAATTCTTGTTGATACCCAGTTTAACATAATTTGTTTGTGGGTTTAAAATTTACCAGATGATCCTAATTGATTCTTTTTTATATTGTAGATGGCTACCGATAAGATTAAGAAAATTAAATTATATTGGATCAATATAAAATTACCGACTACTCAGCCAAAACCAATTAACCTATAGAATTAACTAAAATGTTAAACATTTACCTGAACCCATCGAATCAACCTAAACCCACCAACCACCACCTAGAAAAACCAATTGATCTTTAAATCAACCAACAACAAAAACCACCAACAACTTACCAAAACCAATTAACTTATCGAATCAACTAATCACTAACTGCTTACTAAAAACCATTAAGCTTATTAAATTTAAATTTAAATTTTAAATTCTATTCTGGGAAGGCCGACCAGGGGACGGACACTTCCGATAAAATACCATCAAGCTTATCAATCAACCTAAAACCACCAACCGCTTGCCAAAACTATTGAAACTATCGAATCAACTAAATCAAACTTCTCAACCATAAAAATATACCGATTTTCATTTAAAACATATAGAATTTTCACTTCTTATATGTAAAACTTTTTATTATATTATGATAATTAAAAATATGGCTTTGTGGGGACACGGATCACCTTCCATCCACCTATAGCTAAATTTTCAAAACTCTACATGCTGTAGTTTTGGCTGGGCATCGTGCACACACACTTGCCTTTATTATAGGCAAGTAGAAACCCTATATGTTTTTGATGCCATTTGCTATATTATCATTGCTTAGCAGTTTGGTATTCGGTTAATTCAATGGTTTTATTGGGTTTGCTAAGTGGTTGGTAGTTTTAGGTTGATAAATAAGCTTGATGGTTTTAGTAAGTGATTCAGTCACTTCGACCCCTCCAAAACCATCCTTAAATTTTGAATTTTGTCAAACCCCGTCTTATTACACATCTACAGTATCTAGTGAATATCTATGTAGAGTTTCATCTTTATATGCCTTGTCATTGTTGAGATACAGTGATGAGTCAGTGAGTAGGCTTTGGCAAATATATAAAAATTATAACCTATTATCCCATTTTGTCCAAAATCATAACAAATGTGTTTGGATTATTTTAACAAATACTATAATACACTGTAATATAAATAATATTTTAGCATAAATATAAACTAATAAAAAGTTTAGTATAATATGAAATTTTTAATATTTTTATTTTGTATTTAACCCTTTCAATGATTCGACGCATATATGCGTCCAAAAAATAGGGGTGATGTAAATCTAAAAACGCATATATGCGTCCAATTAAAATAAGCTTTATATAGATTTATTTTAAAATTTATCGAATATTTGTGTTACGACAAGGACCAAAATGAGCTTAAAAAGAGTGAACATCGGCTAAGAAATTTGTGCCAAATTTAAGGCCAAAAAATGGATGATTTTTTTTAAATTAAGTGAAAGGGTTATTATCTAATCTGATCTAATCTAACATCAACCCATGCAGCTAGGAACTTCATTTGCACATCTTTTTCTTAAATAATCCTTTTGAGCTCCAATGGTTTTGGGTGGGTTTTTACAACTTCATTTTCAGTTAAGACATCATATTTGAAATTGCTATTAGCAATGCTAAACCTATGAATTGTTTATTAACGCATACATCGCCCCATCAACCAAATTTGGATGATGGGGCCCCCACAGAAGTATATCTATCACCCATATTTAGGTGACATGGCAACAAACATGTTAAACTATGTGACATTTCTGCTTACATAGTGTCATGAAGATAATAATATCCCAGTTTAATCACAAGGGCAGTGTTGTTAGTAACATGAATATTGCAATTATCAGACATCACAGAAATCAGTTGTCAGGAATATTTTGGAAATAGTCCTGTATATCATTGGTGGGATAAGTGGGATAAATTTAAATAAATAGATATCAAAAAGAAGTAATATTTGTTATACTTAATTTTATTATGAACAAGCCATTTTTTCAGCTTTACTTGGGGTTATAATTTACCAGATGATTCTATAAATTGTTTTAATTTTTATAATGGTAGATAGCCATCAAGAATGTTCTGAAACTATTAAGCCTATCAAATTATCCAGCCACCAAACGCTTGACCAAAATTAACTAAACCTATTGAATTAGCAAAATTGTTGACCTTTTTTCAAAAACCAATTGAACTATCAAATTAACCAAAAACTTCAACTACTCAACCAAAACTAATTGAAACTATAGAACTAGATAAACCATCAACCACTTACCTGAAATCATTGAGTTCATAAAATTAACCAAAATCCACAAATCATTCAGCTAAAAACCATTATTGAACTTATAAAACAACCAAGAATTACTAACTGCTTATCAAAATCTATATACCTATTAAATTAAGCAAATACCAAAACACTCATCCAATATATATACAGTTATAATTAAACTATTAATTCTTTTTGGATCTTAAATATAAGTTTTAATAAATTGTAATATATTTTTGAATATAGCCTATTACCATTCCCAAACTTTAGAAAGTATTGTTAAGTTTGGTAATTTTTGATTATTTCTTCTTAAGATAATATATCTCATACATACATATGCACAATGATTCTTATTATATAGAAATAGTGATTATGTTTTTATATATGATCATTCAAAAAACATTCATTGAGAAAATGATTTTAGGGGTATCAAAAAGAATAAAAAAATAAATGGATATAAAGGGTAAGACAAGAGAGATAATATCTCTGATAGATCAATGACTTTAAAATCTTCATGACACTCCCCCTATTTATTTTTATAATGATAAAGTTTAAGCCAATTTCTGTTGATGGTAAATTAATAGTGATATGAGATTCTATTAAATATTTGTAACTGATAATTTTAATAAGGTAATACTCTGGCACTTTTTTCTCTCCGCTCAAACTTTTTTTGAACATTTTATTTAAAAGTAAAACTAAGTTTACCATTCCAATTTGTTGAGACACTGTTTTCACAGATGTCCTCAGCCACACCACCTGCTGCTCCCAGGTAGGACAGCAGTGAAACTCCTCTGAGTGTTTTTTTCTCTGGAGGAAAATGCTTGCAACCTTGCTCAGACAGTCACCTAATTCTTTGGGTCAGTTTGTTCTCCCAAGAGACCTCGCATTGCATCTTGCGCAGGTCCAACCAACTCATAATAACCTCAGTGCCCTCCTATGCTCAAACCTTTGCTTCTGCCTTCATGTTGAGTATGGGCATTTGCTCCCATATGATGCCAAGGTAACTATTGAGCTTGCTTTGGCTACCTTCACACCAGCTGGATTTATTGATTTTCACCCTTTTAAGGGCTACTTTAATATTGTGGATTCCTCTGAGGAGGACACAGCAGCAGCAGTGACCACTTTAATATATAAAAACACCCCTGTTCCCACCACTTGTACATGCCTCCCTACAGATTCTACATTAGTGGTATCTTTTGCTAACCTACCTTTGCAGCTTCTGGCCCAGGTTTTATACAATACATTAATGAAAGGGCTTTCAGCCTATAGCATCAACCCTATTCTTCATTTCGCTGTACCTACTGGTGCAGAGAGCCTTGCCACCCCTTGTGCCACTGCTACCATAAAACCTCACCATCCCCATATGGACCAACAGATTCCTTCACATGCTCACCTGGATGCAGCACCTGATCACTGCTTCTGGGATAGGGTCAATAATGGTCAACAAGTTTGCCCCATCTGTTTTGCCCTTGACCATAGCAAGAAAACCTGCCCCCATAATACTAACAATACCTCCACTCTCTCCTCTGCAACCATGGTAGCTGCTTCCAAATGGGGACTCTTGCTGCCCCCTCCACCCCAGCTCACTCAATTGGTGGTCCAGCATAAAGCTCCTGTCCTCTCCCATAACTCCAGCCTCCCTCACCCACCCAAAGTTGCACCAACCAATCAGGGTAAGGATTGGACTACTGTACCACCCAAGCATGATCAAATTCGCTGTCATGTCCAGTTTACATTCCCTGTATGTATTCCATTTAACCTAAATCCTTAGGAACTATTGGACAAGATTAATGAATCAGGTGAAATTATTCTGTTTTCCTCCAAGAAATTGACTTTAATCAGTTTTTGAACTCTAACTTTCATACTCAATCTAACCTTAGGCAGCATATTCCTAAAACAAACGCCAAACCATTTCATATTGACCATCAGATGGCTGTTGCAACAGCATCTTATTCTGAAAATATTATACTCTGGGATGCCAATATTAAAGCTGTCAGCAATCTGTATCCAGGTTTATCCAATATCAGCTTTCCTTCATCATTTCTCCACATTGCTAAGACTAAAATCACAGGGTTGCACAAAGAAGTCAATGATGCTGTAAAGGCCATTTATAGATGTGTCTATTTAATTCTCCACAATGATCAGATAACCCCTGAACAAGCTGAAACACTAACCTCTTTACCTGAAAACTGTATAACTGCTGAGCATACCTTGCTAGTTAATTTGAGGCCCTCTGCGCAGCTCAACTTGAATCAACTGAGATTGTTTTAGCCCATATTGAACCTCACCATGTGGATGCCCCAAGCCTTTGCTTTCTGCAGTAGTCAGACAACGCCTAGGTTTTGGTAATGACTCATCCCCTGACCTCCCCTCCCCCTCCGCCATGGTTTATTAAAGGTTAGCTGCTTCCACATCTGGTGTGTAATCATTCAGTTTTGTTTTTTTTACACTTTCTGGGCGTTTTGCTATATTTAGATATAGTTTTATTTTTGAGATTTTGGTATGTCCTTCTTCAGGCTGGGATACCTCAAACAAACTTTAAAGTAATACTCTGGCACTTTAAAATGGTCCCTTAAAAAGAGGACTAATTTTTATATATTTAGAAGTAGTTCATTTGGAGGTTATTTAGGATTAGATCTCATATGGTAAAATTCTGGATGCTCATAAGTTTATTGTCATACTGTAGTTTTATTTGGTCATCCTGTTCTTGTGAAGCAATATGGCCATTCCTTTAGATTAATTCAGTTGAAGTCTTAATTGTAATTAATAGAATTGGGTTAATAATTAATTTCAAATATCTATAGGTTGTGTTGAGTAGTTCATAGTTTTTGATAGAATATGCCCATATATTGTTCTTGAATGTTCAACTCTGTAAGTCACAGTTGTCATACTTTCCAGCAGCTTAGGGAGCAACTCCCTCACAAAAGCAAAAAGGGACCCAAACCCCCAGTAGAACCTCTTTCCTTGATCAGTGACCTAGCTTATGTGGTTGATGAGCGGTGGGTTACTGCCCTGTCTCCTAAAGAACCTCCATCTATGCCCTCATTTCCTCTTCTGATCTGGTAAAATGATTAAAGAGGTGTGCAGAGAAATGGTTCAGTTTAGGATCCTCCAGCAGGAGCCTCAGGATCATCCCAGGAGTGGAGTGCTCACTGATGTGATTCAAGGAATTTCCCCACCTTGTCCAAACCCCCATATGAGCCCATAGTCATCTAATAAGTTGGATAAGGTGAGTATTAGTAGTTCAGCTTGAAGCATAAACTGTATTGTGTAGAGCACTAACAACACTAATTTAGTTTATTATATTAATATAACAGATTTTATGGAACTGCGATTAGTAACTCACCCATATGGCAGAATCTGTTCAAGATTTGTAGTACCCATTAGAATTCTCTATAAGCTGGTGATTGCGCTATCAAAATCTTATGATGTAATCTGAGTTCTCTGAAGCCTTTCCCCATCTCATTGTGCTAATTACAACCTGCCTAATCAGACTTCCCCTTTGAGGCTTAGTTTCTTTCTAATCGCTAAGCTCCCTGTAGTGAGAGGTCCCCTTACTTGCTACTTGCACAGGTTATAGTTGGCCAGTCCAATTCTGACTCTACTTTATAGCATGACTACATGGTAAAGTTCTCAACACTTTAGTATAGGTAAGAAAACCCTAAAAATTTACAAAAATAAATAACAAAATTTAACAAATAATGAGATACTTTGTAAAGAGTAAGCAAATGATATTTATAGTCAAATAAACCCATTAGGATGCTATAATGTTCTTGCAATGAGGATTATTGACTATCGCACAATGCAATTGTGAGAAGGAATTGATAGGTCAGAAAATGGTTGAATAGGAAATCATGGGGTTGACTTCAATATAATCTATTTTAAGAAAATCTAACAACGAGATTACATTTGTGTTATAACTTCTATTTGAGAACCAGAATCAAGTCAATTGATTAAACAACACTTCCACCTTGACTTAATTTGACACTTGATCTTTAATGGGAGGGTTGTAAGATTAATAATAAGGCTAGAGAAACTTGTCATGATTGCAAAAAGCTGATATCCATTAATAAGGCTCCAAATAGTGTATGCATCAGCATCAACTTGGTCAAGTACAATGTAAGGTCTTTTTCATAAAGTAGTCAACTTATGCGTCCTATCAAATTCATAAGTATCACAGTAAGTGACTCAATTGCATACTGAAAAGCTCTACACATTAACCTATGTAAGTCTTCAATCTCCTTCTGATTAATTTTTTGGGGTAGGGATGCTCTATAGGCCTTGGTCTGAACCTTAATTAGGGATTCTACCTGTCAGTCAAAGTATCTATATGGCTGAAAGTATCCTTGTTGGAGACTATGAAATGTAACTGGGTGGTAGCTCATGTTGTCAACCATATAAAAATAAGTTAGGTGTGTATTTGGTGCCACTGTGGTAACTAGTACTCTATTAAAAACAGTTAAGTCCATATATATGGCCCATTAGGATGGAAAATTGTTGGTGAACTTCCAAAGGAATTTCAATAAGTAATGCATAGTGCATTCTACCATTAAGTTGGCTTGGGATGATAGGGGAAAGTAAAAATCCCTGGATTCCCATTAGCTCATTTAATTTGGTGACAACTTGAGAGTGAAATTAGTGGCTATGAGGATAACTTGCAGAAAACCATTCCTGTGTATTATATGTTCCATTATAAACTTTAAAGTTGATATTGCTCCAAAATCCTTGAGGGGTTGACCCTTGACTCACTTAATGCGATTATTGATGGATATTATGATGTATTTGAGGTTAAGATAATAGTTGGAAAATGTTCTAATACATTGATAGACACTATGTGTTAAACCCAATTAGGCTATAATAAACAGTAAGTAGTCATGGCTTATAGGGCTAGTGTGTTTGACATTTGTGACATTTCATAAACACATTTTAAACGTCATTGTTTAAGGATCTAAATAATACCCTTATCAATTAGTTTTAAGGTGCTCTTCAAGCACATGTACTACAGTGCAATGAGCTTGAATGATTATCTCAGGACGAGCAAAAAGTGAGGGTAGAGTCGCCAATAACATCCCCCAATTTTGTATAGTTGTCCATCTTGAATTTCAGTGTCTTTCATGAGGCAGCCCAGTGTGCAGCCAATAATAGGTTATTTCTCAGCGTAATACTATAATTTGATTTTTTGTAGTGTTGATTTTATAAAAGTAGCAAGAGCTGCTACAACATTAGTTGCAAAAGACCATCAGCATTTTTATGGTATGTCCTGAGCGATGGATTATTTTGTAGTCAAATTTCTGTGATTTTAAGGCCCATTGTGCCAACTGACCTTTATGTTTCTTGAGATATATAACCATTGCAAGGAAGCATGGTCAGTGACAATTTTGAGCTTAGTTTCATATATATATACTCAAAACTGTTTACAATCATATATGATAACTAAGCAATATTAATCAATTAAATGCAATTATGTCTTTGATTATTCAGGGAACAACTTCAGAAGCCTATTGGGTGCTCCTCCATGTCATCCCCTATCATAAAGAGTATAGCTCTTATAGCCATGAGAGACACATCAGACTGTAAAAAAAGGCTGATCAGAGGTAAGGGTATCTCATAATGGGGGCTTCAGATAGAGCTTTCCACAATTTGGTTGAAGGAGTATTTTCATTCTTATGACCACTGGAAGGTAATTTCTTGTTGGATTTAATGTAAAAAGGGGTTGTAAAAATTTGCAAATCCTAGTACAAATTGATAGTATTCATTTATTTCAAGAGAAAAAGATTGGTTTTCTCGCTTACTTCCAATCTCTCATGCAATTGATGGCCCCATGCTTTTGGTATTGTGGACATTTCTAAAATTGGCACTATGTCATCAGATTTTGGTGCACAGGTTACTACACTTAAACTAGAAGGTACTAGTAGCTAACAGTGATCTTGAAAAACTTGTAAAAAAATTTTCATCAAAAGAGGTTTCATTTAAAATCAAAGAGAAGCCCAATGTAGTATCAAATATGCACGAGTGCTTTCATCTCACTATCAGATGTCTTTTTTGCTAGGGATTTCTCCATTATGTAGGAAGGAAGATCTCCTTAGAAATCCCGCTGAGATATGTCTTATCTTCTATTGTTCTTATTGTTGCATTTTATGTTATTAAGCAACACATAAAAGTGATAGAGTAGAGGAGTAATTACCTAAATTAGGATAAGGAATAGAATCACTAAAACTCACTGTATTTTCATTATAGTTGTAATCAACCAACTGCAGTTGAGACGCTGGCAGATGGCCATAATGAAATAGTAATCCTAATGATTATATATACACTGTTGAGAGAGATACAAGTGAATAGTAGGATTAACCTTAATAGTATCAGAAATTACTTTGGGGGGGGTTTAAGGAATTGATCCATCAACAATTTTTTTACAACTTTAATTGCCAGGGTGAAATAACCAAAAGTAATTTACTACAACTTTGGAAATTCCCTATGTTAAGATTTTGCCCACATTTCCAACTTCCTAGGTTAGAGTATCTTCTGGTTCACTAGAGGATAAGTCCCGCTAGCAAATAAATTAAATATCAGTTGATTTCAATAATGCTTTAATAATGCTAGCAGATTTTGGGGTTCTTCGCTGGGTTCATATTTGGTAGGTTCAATATATGTGAATGTCTAAGATTTTGTCAGGAAAAGTTGCTGACAAAATTGCTTTGTGTGATTGAGCAGAAACGTTAGGGTCACGTTTTCTTGCTCCCTCCGTTTTTAGGTCTCTGGGATGACTGATGGAGGAATCCTTAACTTGATGCAGAAGATCATTACCAGAAGAGACCTCAAAGGGAATTTAATGGCAACACCTGCCATTTCATTACTGAGGCGCCAACAGAGTAGTTGAATGCTGAATTCACCTATAAATTTTCTAGTTGTCATAATAAGAAAACAGATCAAGATCTAAATCCAATTTAATAACAAGTTCTATTCATTTTCAGTTTATTATTTTTATAGTATAATAATTGTTGACTCTTTTGTGTGATAAAGAGTAAGGATTAAAATATTATTAGAAGAGAAGCAGACCATTAAAGTAGATCTCCACCAGCTCAGCGTGACGGAAACCAAGGCCAGGAACCTCTGAATCTAGAATTAGATTAAGTTTAGCCAGAAGAGGGAAGAAGTCCTTAATTGTCAGCATAATCAGCATCAAGTGAAACATTCCAGGTTTAGCGTTGGACCACCTATCACCTGGTTTATCTATTCAGCTACTGATGATAGTCTCCATACTATTATCACGCATATATCTATATTACTATCAATCAATAGGAATTGTGCACATAATAAATGAAACTGTGCATTTTACCTCTGGGAACTAGTAGGAACAAACACAATTTCAACTATTGATGCTCACTGCAGGGTGTAGATGAGTAAGATAAGCCAATTCTAGTGAAACCATTTCCACAATGTCAAACAAGATGAATTAAGAAAACTATGGATGGAACTGGCAACTGTCAATAAGAACGCCTTAAATTTGGCTAATTACAGAGAATTTGCTGCTCTAGAGGAGAGTTACTAAGAATGAAGAAGGAATAGAGGAAGTTTTTAAAAATCCAGCAACATTCTACTCAGATAAATAATAATACAAAAAAAGAAAGAAGGAGAGCTGATTAGAAAATCATATTCATGAAAACATAACGTGAAACAGATTGTGTGCAATTATGATCACCCAGCTCAGATATAGAATGTTTAGTAAAACAAGTCAAAGAATTGGAAGATCACAAATGCAAATGCAAGCCATATACAGCAAAAAATGCTGAAGAAGATACCTCAAGAACTCCAGTTGGGAAGTTGGCAACTCCTAGAAACATGCTGATTGCATTCACTACTATTTCTGAGATGACTCACGAAATTAATCCTCTAGTCAGGTTGCCAAGCCAAAGGAGTGGCTAGAAAAAATTTAGAGTAATTTAAATCCACACCCAAACTACCTAATTTTCATTGGGACAACGCCCCTGCATTCTTCTGCCCTTTCAAAATGCATATGTTTGGGTGTGGCTACAGGCATAAAGTATTGACCGTCATGAACTGCCTGGGTACTGACTGTCAGAACTTAGTTTTGCCTCACCTTTAGGGGGACAGCTGGTCCTACTCTGAGACTAAAGATGCAATCATGAAACAATTTTAAAAGTCCCTCACATATATCAAAATCTAAGCAAGAATAATGAGAATTTAATCCATAAAAAGAAACTTTAGAAAATATTGCCAACTGATTCTATCAAGGATTGCAAATTTTGGTCAGATTGAAAACATTGACCAAACTTGACGCACAGATTATGTTACAAGAAGCTCTTCAGCCTTATTGCAATTTGCACCAAATGATGTCTTCTGCGCTGGTCACCAAAATATCCACCTCACAAGTGGTGGATCATTTAAAGATGTCAGGCGCCACCTTTGAGGCCCTTAATTAAAGCTACAAGCCTAGTCTGATCAAAAAATCAAACGCTAACAAATTTTGCCAAAGCTGCTAATAACATTGCCTAATTGAGCAGTACCAGAAAATAAACATAAGGGATTCAAATGTATAAAAAAGAGCAATATGTGCTGTCACCAGTATGTGGGAAAGGCCACTTCGCTGCCCAGTGCTTCAGAAAGAAGCCCAAGGAGAAGATTAATGTGGTACAGGATAAGGAAGCCAAACACGCACAAGAGTCATCAAAAGGGCCCATGACCTAGACGTGGAACAGTCTATATATGAGGTTAAACCTTTTCTTCTTAATATAATGAATAATGGAATTAACATCAGTGATCTGTTTGTAGATGATGATGTGCTGGACCAGCTTTATCAAGTGGTCAACCTAGATGTCAATGCCATAACTAGAGCTGGAGTGAAGGGTATCAACCCCAAAATAATTAAGGAGGTCGCTCGCCCTTATACATGCCAACTAGTTAGACAAGATATGATCTGCTGAAAATCTGGACAAATTGGATAATACCAAATTAGATGAAGCAAGCATGTCAATTCCATTAAGCGCAATCAATGAATCTTTTTATGATTTACTAGCGCAGATTATTCACACCCTTCATTTGACAAATAATGCTGCTATACACAGTAAACACTATTTCAAAATACTTTTAGTGTTTGTACACAGATATAATGATCATTTCAAGTATGGGTGCGGGCAATAATTGACAGTGGGGAATAATCAATATTGTCTCAACCAAATTATTAAAGAAGTTGAAAATCTCACCCAATTTGGAGCACAAAAAAGAATATAGGATTTCCAGGCCTGATACTACCATCTCCTGTGGAGCGTATAGTGCACTGCCGCTCAGATTTGAATCCTTGGTGGTATCCCATCCAGCTATTGTTTTGTTTGGCCAAACAAAACTATGATACTCTAATTAAAACTGAGTTTCTAAGAAAGTATGGAGTTAAATGCAACTTTGAAGATAACATCCTTAGAATATTGGATCAAACGCTGCCTCTGGTCTATCAACGGAATGGGGAAACTCCACTTACCAAGAGGAACAACTTTATCAATCTAATATAACGATGGAATTATCCCAATCCACTATCAATTAGTTTGATGAAATTGGAGATATATGCCAATCTAAATCCCAGAAAATTAGGATATCATGTTATAAACAAAGACGTCAAATAATTTACTGCCAGGATCAAAAATCATAGTCAATCTGGGATTGACTTTGGATATAACTGAGCAACTGTATGGAGAGGTTAGTAGTCCATGGAAGAAATCCAGAGTAGAGTTCTGGGTGGCGCCTGGAACAATTATGCTGGGCCATGGAGAAATTAGAGTTCTTCTGGCAGATCTCTGCGGAAAACTGATGAAGATGAAAAATCAAATTGTCACATTTATCCATATTATAATTGACGGAATTTAGAAAATTCCATGATTTTGGAACCTTTACCAAAATGGAATTGTGAGCAGGGGTTGCTGAGAATATTAATTTACTAGTCAACTGGGAGCAACTAAATGATCTGATGGAAAGAAAGAAGGAGGAGATGCTTGAATTATTTTTAAAATATTAGTAATTTTTGCTCAGGATGACCATGACTTAGGATTTGAAAAAAACGTTATACATAAAGTTGACACTGGGGAAAATTTACCAATACAGATGAGACTAATTATAAGTCAAAAACAGCTGAGACAGTAGTGGAAGAAGAAATAAGTACACTAGTGGAGCACAATCCCAAGTTTCCGTTGTTGAGCCCAAGGGTGAGCCCATTCTTAATATTTTATGTTAGGAGAGTGTCTATAACTCTCCAGTTCCCAGCGTGGCGGTGCTCAGTGCACAAGGCCAACGCCAGGGAACTAGCTGTTAAAATAAAATTAATTATTGCCCAGCGGAGGGTGCTGAAGCAATAATAATACAAGAAAAGGAATGCTAGAATTAACCAGCCAAAAGCGCTGCAATGCACACGGGGAGAAGGGGTAAATGACCCAGGTTGGAGGGTACTTGGGCGGACCAATGGTGCGCAAGGTGAGAATTTGATGGTATTTAGAATGGCAAGGGTAATGGAGTGTGAGACCTCCTCGAAGAGGTTTGTGCACAGGATCTTTAAAAAAGCATAATGTAAAACAGTATAAAAGGGACAAGGTTTATTTGGGAAGTCAACCAACAAGGAATGTTGGTCGGGGGAAAACATATTTAAGCTCAGACAGGGAAATTGGGGTTATGCTGCAGTGGGCCCAAGCAGCGACTCACCAATAGGGCAATACTGCAATCCAAGTCAGTGGAATAGGCTGAAACTGACTTCACTTGAGTGATTGACTGAAGTTAGATTTGACCCAAGCGCGTTATTTTGTAGATGGAACAGGTTTTGAATCCCTATTCCTTGACTAACTGAACCAAACCATTTGTTTTTATTTGGTAGATAGTTCGTTTTAATGCTTGGCCCGACGTCAGGGGCTGGGCACTTGGCACCCCACTAGGACCAACCTGGGCATATCTTACCCTTACCCAGCGCTGGTCTAGGGTGTTTCAGGTCTTGGAGGCCCTGTAGCTTCACCTTTTGGGCCTCCAGGCGCCCAGCCTTATCTTTGGGGTTGGTCCCCACTATCATGTCATGTGTACATGACATTACCCTCTACTCCTGATGGGGCTCAAACCCCCCTTCAGGGGCTTGCTCCAGGGAAAAATTCTTGTGGGCAGGGGCCAACTTCATGGCAGCGACAGTCAGTTTAGGTTGGGATCCAGCAGCCTGGGGAAAACGCTGGTGGAAGGCGCCAATCAGATCTTGGGCATGCACACAGTTGCACGCTGGAACCCAACTGTTCTCTGCAGCATCAAAGCCCTTCCAGGATACCAGTTACTCCAGTCTTCTTTTAACGTGGCAGGAGGCAACTATCTCTTCCACCTCCCACTCAGGCGCCCCATCCACTAGATAGGCCTCAGAAGTTTCTGGTGGGGTGCCCTCAAACAACGTGAGTTTGCTCTCATGAAACACTGAGAAGATCCGAAATGAAGGGGGAAGATCTAGCTGGTATGAGGCATGGCCCACCTTTCTAACAACGCGGTAAGGTCCAATCCTCTTAGGGCCTAGCTTCTTGCATGGCTGCTTGATAGGGATGTTATGAGCATCAAGCATCATGAGATCCCCTTCCTTGTATGCAGGACCTATCCAGCACTTCCCATCAGCATTCTCCTTATACACCTGCATTGCCGCCTCCAAGCTTGTGGAAACCCCCTGGTGGACCTTCTTGATTGCCTTGGAAAAGTCCACCACTGCTTCAACCTCAGACCCACAGCTGAGCTCCATGTTAAAGGCGGGGTTAAAGCTATGGCTGGCGAAAAAACGGGGAACAACTGATCAAGGAGTGCAAGGAATTATTGCAACTAAACTGGGACATTGGTAGGTGAGAAGCCCAATTGGAATGGTCTGCGGCGGTGTAACACAACAGGAACTGCTCCAAGCACTGGTTCACTTGTTCAGTCTGCCCATATAATTGTGGGTGATAGGCAGTCAAATGTCAAGAGCGAATCTGGAGAGTCTTACACAACTCTTCCTAAAAGACAGAGGTAAACTGGAGACCCTGGTCACTGATAATCCCTTGGGGAACTCCATGGAGCGCAAACACATGCATGACGAAAAGCCTGGCTATCTCAGCCGTGGTTATTGTAGTTCTGCACGGAATAAAGTGGGCGAACTTTGTAAACCAGTCCACCACCACCATGATGGCATTGTAACCATCTGAGACAAATAGTTCTACAATAAAGTCCACCGATAGGGAAGTCCAGGGCCCTTCAGCTTTCTGGACAGGTACCAACAACCCCGCTAAAGGTTGACAATTTGGCTTCATTTGGTTGCAGACTTAACATTCCTTACAGTACCGCTCCACCTGAGCAGGCAAGCCCTTCCAATTGTATGCTCACCGGATTAACTCTAATGTATTTGCTTTCCCAGGATGACCAATGGTAAGTCCATCATGATGGTCCTGGATGATTTTCAGGCGAAGTGGTTGTTAGGATTTTTGCCCATATTCCCAGCCTGCTAGATTACCTGGTATCACTAGGGGAAAAATTCCATAAAGCGAAGTGAATTGGAAATTGGTTGACCCAAATTTCAGAGGAACTACGTTCAGGGGATTTTAGGATAATTGTCTTGTCATATCCATCAGGGATCAATCTGGATGAAAACCTAATATCTCATTGGGCAGAGCGGCTGATGAAATAAGGGTATTTGATAGTGATTAACTATCAGGTGTACCAATTGGGATTGGTCGGGTTTCATCACTGACTGATTGAGAATGTTTAATGAGTTGCGAGGCGAGTGATGCTGCCTGCAACTAGAGAATCAATTGGTTGGTGAAGTGACCTGCCATAATGGGTAAAAAGTCTTATTACCTAAGCAGGTCGCTAGCCAATTATGGTTGATTCATTTGGATTGAGAGGAAAACGTTAGGGACACATTTCTGACTCTTCCATTTGAGGGTCGAG
>JAKSZP010012752.1:0-20018 GCA_022478985.1 Massospora cicadina
GGTTGATTCCATTCTTCTGCTTAGTAATCACCTATTCGTTCCCTTTTAGGGGTTGTTGTCTATCTTGATGTTTCTGCAGAATTCCCTTAATTTGCTGAACTATCAATACTTTGATTTGCTTCATATCAATATAACTTTCTGCTCAATCTTGAGGCTCGCCTGGACTCTAATTTCCAATCTGCCAGAATGTGTAACTTATTGTCCAGTCATATCAATTTCTAAACATTACTCCTCTTTGACGAGATGATACTCTCCTATTGCTTGTATGCTCAAAGGAACTTTGCGTGAGCTTGGGTGATAATCCAACCACCTGCAGGTTCCTTAATGTGTAGGCATTAATACCAGTCTTTTCAATTATTTCAAACGGCCCAGTAAAAATGTTAGTGAGCTTGTTCTTCCATCCAAATCCATGTTGGTCGTGGAAAAAGACATGATCTCCTACAGAAAGCTGCGGGAGTCCTCTACTTCTACTCTGTTCAGCCGCCTGATCATAGATCTTATTGGCCTAGCTGGTAGAATATGCTTCCATTAGTAGTTTGATCAACGTTTTTGTTCAATTGGTCAAATAATGCTGCAGATCTATGCCGCCAGTACCCTGTCTAAGCCCATCTAGCACTTTGATCACTTGTGGCGGCTCACTGTGGTATTTGCCCACCACCATCTTCTCATACATAATGTCAGCCAAATCTACCATAATGGTGACCGTTGAGATGTGAAAGACAATCTGCATTTTGATGTTTCGCTCCCAGCCGGTGTATAATCTCAAAATCATATGCCTGGAGCTTCAATGACAATGCGTGAGCTGTCCTTCATGTTCAAAGAGATTTTCAGACAACGCAAAGATGCATGATCCATCATCACTTGGAATTTCACCCCTGAAGATACACCCAAAACTGTTTATATGCATATATCACTGCTAAGCATTCCTGCTCAGTCACGGTGTAGTTCCATTCATGACAGCTTAATCTTTGGCTACAAAACTTGACAGGGTGCTCTACGCCATCATCATCCTTCTGTGATAATAGTGCCCTTACGTCGGAAAGTGATGCTTCCATATATACTATGAATTGTTTTTCGAAGTTGGGGTATTGCAAAATGGGTGCACTTGTTAACGCGGTTTTTAAGACAAAGCGCTTTGGCATCATTCCATCCAGTCAAAGGTGGAATTTTTCTTCAACAACTCAAAGAGCGGTGTCCCAATGAAACTGAAGTTGTGAATGAACCGCCTGTAGTAACTGAGCATCCCCAAAAACACTTGTATACTCATTTATTACCTTGCTGAATCATCTTACTTATAGCTTCCACCTTTGCCAGCTGTGGTTTAAGCCCATTTGAGTCCACCAAAAACCCAAGGTATTCTAATTGCTCTTTGAAAAATGACACTTCTGAGGTTTGATCTTGATATTAGCATTGGCGAGTCAGTGGAACACTTGTTCCAAGTGATCAATATACTTTGTTAACGTTTGTGAAAACATGCTTATAATATTGAGGTAAATTAGAACGCAGGAAAGCTTCATGTCACCCATGATCATATGTATAGCACGCTGGAACGTAGCTGGGGCGTTGCACAAACCCTATGGCATACATGTAGGCTGGAACAACCCCTTCAAAAAGATTATAGCGCATTTCTCACGTTCCACCACTGGCAATCCAATAGGCCAGTACCCCAATATAAAATTTATGTAAGAAAAATAATTAATCCCCCCATGTCGATCTAATGCATCATTAATATGTGGAAGGGGGTAGGAATCTTTCTTTGTAACGCTATTGAGATTTCAATAGTCAATGACCCCCAAGTTTGTGACATTTTTTTTCTTCACAATAAGCATGGGTGATGCCCACGGACTCTTAGATGGCTCTAACATCCCCTGTTCAATCAATTTATCTCATTGGAGACAACCTTTTCTGCCACATTTGAGCGCTGAATAGGCCATGAACAAATAGGAGGGTGATCTTCCGTGTCTACCAGATGAACCACCCCTCAGGTGCACCCCAAATTGTGGTCATCAGAGGCAAAAATATCTTGGTATTTTTCAAATAAAGCAATCGCCCCATCTTTCTGTTACTCCAACAATCTGGTTAGAGCTTCCTGCAGAACCACTGTTATTACAGTAAATGGCGAATCTACTTGTAAGCCGAGATTCTCTTATGCTCCAAAGTTGTGAATATGGTGAACCTCATCAATATGGGCCAATTTTAAATAAGCCACCACTTGGTGCCTTTGGATTTTCATCAACTCCTTCTGTAGGTTTGGTAGCAATACCCTCTTTTCCTTATTTCCTGGTAGCAGTAGCCCTGGAGCCACATGGGGTTCAGGCTGTAATCGCTGGTAAGGCCCCACAATTTCCCCATACAGCCCTTCAGGGACTCACTTCAAGCTTGATCCCTATTATGACCTGATGTCCAGAAGCTATGCTCAAAGTGCTTGCAGCTTGTAGTGATATACCCTTGTACTCATAGATCTGGTTGGGGAGGGCTCTGATCCTCCACTTCATTTGCCGATATTGGACAGGATCACCCCATCACTATATGCCAAATTGATCTGGCTGGAGTGGAACGGGTCCTTTGGGATTCTGATAGAGGTAAAGTAAATGGAAATCTGTTTTCCCAAGATACTAATGGTTTCTTCCACCATATTGACCATGGCTCCAAATCGCCTCATGAATGCAGCACTGATCAGCTTATTATAGTTATTAACTGGAAGAACCACCACTGGAGTGAAAGCCCTAACCAAACTAAATCTCAGCAGTAACGCGCTGTAAGCTCCTTCAGACACAGTGCTCTGTGCCCCCACAGTTCCGTATGCTAATCTGTGATCCACATCAGGCTTCAGCAGAAGCTTAGCCACGAGCTTAATGGAGATTATAATAACTGGGGCACCATTATCTATAATAGCTTGTATTTTTGTGTTCTGAACAAAAATATCATAATAGGCACACCCCAATAAGAAGAACCATTGGTGTTTATTATGTGAACGTCCAAGGATTTTTTGTTACCGAGGAAAGAGGATATAACCATAATGACATGAGGGTAGTTTTGGGCGATCTATTTAATGGGAATGGCTACGTTAACCCCCACTAGTGAGGCGACGTCCAAAGATGGTCCATCATCACTTGTGCCATTTTTGTTCAAGGATTTGCCATGTATATGGCTATTGCACATCTTGGCGGAACTCAGAGCCTGAAGGGGGATAGCCGCTCTCTTTAATGAAGGCTGAGGTATCCGCTGGAAGTTGTTGGTATAATAAGTTGTCAGGATGGGTCCCAGGCCCAATGCAAAGAGACTGTTGGGATTCATTAGGGACAATTAGATTTGAATTAGTGGAGGTAGAGCGTCCCGTCTCTACTCCACTCAAGCTTTTCCTTGATTGTTCAAAACAAATGGCACTGCATGTGCTGATTTCCTGGGAAGTTAGCCGCATAGTGTCCTTTTGGCTGCATGAGAAGCAAGCATTAATAAAATGGCTCTTTTCTATAGTTTGCTCCTAGAAGGCTAGGTCAAAAGTTAACCGAAGTATTAAAGCTAAGCCACAGATTAGGCGGCTGAGCATAAGGAGGGCGGAAAGGCTCCTCTGACATATAGGGTGGATGAATATTCCCCAATGGAGTATAACTGGGTCTTTGCTGTCCATTTACTGCTGAGTATACAGCAGCGGTGACAGGAGCCTTCCTCTCCACATTGGGAGCACTGAACATAGTGGAAAGATGGTGCAAAGTGTTAGTGATTTGAAGAAGTTCCGCATCTTCATCCAGTATGTGAGTCATAGCATTATGCAGTTCACAATATGGTTTGACTGCTACCGTCATGGCTATTCCTACATCCTTGTTGGTTAAGATATTGGTTACCACTAACATATGAGCTTCAGCCATGAATCGCTCTGCAAACTCCACCAAGGACTCATTCTTGTGAACTGTATGGTCAGAAAGTCGCCTTGCACTGTGCCATCTTAGCCGCGCTTGCAAACAGATGGAGCACAGTCTCCTTTACCTCTTGATAAGATAAGTAAATATTTTGGAGGTAACAGGTGACCTTATCAGCGCTCTCCACATCCAAAGCGGAAAGCAACAGTTTTACTTTCCGCTGATCTGATGCCCCTTCCATGGCAAATTCAAACCATTAAAAATATTCATGCATGTTCCCATCATGACTAAAAGGTGGTAACTTCTAGATCTGAACAAAATCACCTTGCTCCAGGATCCAGGCGTGAAGAACAGATGGAATAGGTTCAGAAAGGCCCAGGGGAACATCCCCTTATGGACTAGAATAGGGTTTTGTGGATGGGTGAAAATCCACTGAAGGGGACCAGAAAGATCTTGAATTGTGAGGTGGGAGTGCCGCGACCCCTGAGGGATACTTTCTGGCCGATCTGTAGCATTCTTCCTCAGACTCACCACTGATTGCACCCTTTATCCTCATACCAGGTTGTTTAACAAAATGTTTTTCAATTATTTGCTCAGCTTTGACCAAGTATCACCAGCACCGGCCATCTTGCACCCCCTGTTTAAGCACTTCAAACTCACTTTGCAATTTTGCGGCAGAATTCCCACTCAGAGTCCAGTTTACGCTCCATTGTCTGAAGCTGTGAGAGAACGTCATCTAAAGTGCCCTGCATTATCAAGTTCTGCTGTCCAGTGTCATGTGCTTGTTGGTTTCTTATGTTTACTTGATTAATGAGAGTGGCTCATTCTTGCACCAGGTCCTCATTGGCTCAATGAAGGATATCCAAATGCACTTGCATATCAGCACACTCCACCATCTTGATGAATGGAAGGGTAGTAATTGGCTCCAAGCCATCTGACTAGAACTTACTAACTGAGTAATCCAACCCAGCAACTGGCGATATTCTGAGGACGCCAAAAAAGGGCTGGTCATATGGTCAGCCATCCACTGGTTACTCCACTCTATGTGAAGTTGAGTAAATTTGACTGCCACAAAGTCAACGTGATCCATCATCCACTGCTCTGTCAGGGTAATATGGTCTCTAACATAAGCCACCGCTGCTTCAATTTCTTTAGCCCAGTCTGCCAGGTCCATAATAAGCCGCTTGGTAATGCTACCCAACGTGGTGATGTCCCAAATCCATTTTGCCAATAGGCTGCACCAGTCTAACAGTTCCCCTATCACTCGGGGTAACTCCTGATTCAACTGTGGAACCAATTCATCCAAGCGACTATGGATGTCTACAACTCACTTGTCCACATGCACAAACGCCCTCTGAATCTCTGAGAAAGAGTGATCAAGGTGGTTGAGTAAAGGGCGAATATTGTTCTGCTGCACTTGAACAAACCAAATGACATCCCCAATCTCAATACTATGGTGGTCCAGTGTTGAATGGTTGACTGGATTTAAATCGTCAGTTACATTAAACTGAAGATATCCTAAGTATATCTGAACTTGAATTTGTGGCCTAGCAATTTCACTTAATTATATTTGACTATGATGACATGGGCTTGAGGGCTTTGTTGGTTAGGTTGAACTTGAATTTAAGTTTTGATTTAATGACTTGGGAATGTGGGCTTTGTTGGTCTATGTCAAAATTAGTTTTTAATGTCAGTTGAGTTTTTGACCGAATTAATTACTAATTAGTGATACAAATCGCCTTGGTATGTGTTTACAATTACATTTGAAAGTTAATTGGTTCAGCTATTTTGAAGATGCATATGAAACGCCACCTTGAGAATGATGATGGTGTTTACTCCGACCCTGAGGCTGAGTATGATGTCCTGAGTTGAAGTATTTGTAGATGTTCTTACAAAAATTTTACATGGCCAAGTGCCATTGAAAATGAGATGTCATGGGTAAGATGTGGTTAACATCGAACCCTATAAATAACCCTCAAGTTGATAATAATAAAATAGATTCAACTACTGGATTAAATTATAGTTTAACTTGTAAACTTTTTTGTGTTTAATATTTAACTTTGTACTAGTTGGTATTTACTTGGGATCAGTAAGATCAGGGCGGTATGCCATCGTCCAAGTGAAATGACAGGGTATATGATTGGAGTATCACCAAGAAGCTATACTATAAATTTTAAATTCACCATCCTGTCTATTGTCCTCACACAATAGATGCTTGAAACCACATCCCATTCTTGAAGAAGAACCAGCCCTCTGAAGCAGACACTCAAATTCAACAATGGCGCTCATGGCTGGGACCGCAGATGGTTACCAGTATTGATGGTTGAGCGCCCAAATTTCGCAAATGAAGGATGAATGCACCTAAAAATCAATTACTGGCAAAACCAATTTGAGGACCAACGGGTAAAAACTGAAGACTCTATTGATCATCTTAATCTATAGATCAATAATCTCAATGATGATGTTAATGCTATTAATGAGTCAAACAATAATCTCCATGGAGAATTGAACCAGTGCAAGAAGGCAATAAAAGAAAAGGACCAAGTGATTTCCACCTTGCAATTACAAGCTACTAGCCTGAATAAGGAATTATCGAAATTAAACTTAAAAACTCAAAATCATGTCAATTGGAAAAATGAAATCAATGAGCAAATTTGAACTCTGGCTGACGGACATTGTCAGTGTGCTACAACCCACTTGAAAAAATTCTTCTGAATGTTATGAGGACAAAGCTTCAGAAATAGCTACCAAAACAGATGCTGGGCCACGTTAACAACTGCCTAGCAATATGATTGCTTTGGTCAACAATACACCTCAAACCGGGATATGATGCCCCAACGCCCTTGTACGCCTGGTTCTGGTCAACAAAGGAGTAATTGTGATAACCAGGAATGGGGAAGCAATAATTTCAAACCATCAAACCTGCCAGCCTTTGAAAAAAAGGAAGTATTACCACCTTCATCAATTTGCTTTGAAATGGCCATGCATGGGGCCAGCGACCATAACAAAGAAGCCACCATGATTAACTGCTTGGATGAGTGGAGCGTTGAGTTGATTATGCCTTACATTAATGAAAAATTAACATATGCTGAAGTCAAGGAGGCCGTGCTTAATGAATTTGGAGGTCCAGAACGGATGTTGACCAGAAAATCCAAGTTTATGAACATAAGCTTTAAGAAAGATGAAGCAATTGACAAATTTGCGGATTGATTCTATTGCAAAGCTCAAGTTCTCCTAGGCGCACGAGCTATGGTTGATTTTGACGCCAAGATTCACTAGAGTATGCAGTAGAACCTTACCCTAATCTATCAAACACTCTATTGCCTGCTTTCATGCAAAACCTTGTGACATCTGAATTGGTTGACTATTTATGCAGATGCTCAAAAAATTATGGCCCTCCTAATACTGGTTACAGATCAGGATCCGCTGCCTTTGCTGGAAAGTCCTTTGAAACCAATAATAAGATTAACACCTCACGTCCAGTGAGTGAAATTACTTGCTTTAATTGCAATTGTAAATGTCACTATGCTTCCCAATGCCATCAGCGAAATGTCAGTATAGTCCTTCCCAATACCGTGCAGGAGGAGGGAAAAGAACAAGCACAAAGTGATGTGGGACGCTCTATTGTGCCTACAACACCAGTACCATCAGATTTACAAGCAAATGATGGCCACAGGGCTTTGCTTAACAATGAAATTGATTCTATTTTAGTATTGAATGAAAATTCCTCAAATGTACATGCGGTAACTCGCTCCCATAGTAATGTTGTCACATCTGAAGCCTCTGAAGAAGTTGCTAAACCCTATGTGCAACAAATACTTGATAATATTCCAGCCGTTGGGCATGGGGAATGACTAAGTTCAAAGAAATAGATTTAGTAGTATATTGTGACACTCATAGCGCAGGCTGCGCGCACAAGCTAGCCTCGCTTTGGAAGGGTCCATTTATTGTATTGGAGAAATTGTCTGAAGATGTACATACCATTAAGGATCAAGGCGGCTGGGTTGTTAATTGGGTACATGCTAAGTTCCTTCATCCGTATCATAAAGAATAATAATAATAATAATAATAAAAATAAAAATAAAAAACAAAAAGTAAAAATTAAAAATGAGATAAAAATAGTAATAATTGCAAGCCATAGAGTTTATTTCATAAATTTGATGCCTTGCTGGCATTAGAACTAGGTATCCCCTCTTTGGTAGGGAGAGGAGAGCGCGACCAAACTGGAGAAGCCTGCAACAGAATTGGAGATGCGCCAAACCCAAGAAAGCTCAGCACCAGGCACGCTGGCCCTGTCAGCTTAGGAAAGGCTATTGAGATAACATTCAAACTTTGAGGAACGTGAAGAGTTAGACAGTGTGATCAAGGAAAAAAAGTATCTGCTGCTTATATCCAGTCAAGGAGGGGGAAGTGTTGAATGGTTGACTGGATCTAAATCATCAGTTATTATAAACCAAAGATATCCTAAGTATATCTGAACTTGAATTTGTGGCCTAGCGATTTCACTTAGTTATATTTGACTATGATGACATGGGCTTGAGGGCTTTGTTGGTTAGGTTGAACTTAAATCTAAGTTTTGATTTAATGACTTGGGCATGTGGGCTTTGTTGGTCTATGTCAAAATTAGTTTTTAATGTCAGTTGAGTTTTGACCAAATTAATTACTAATTAGTGATACGAATCACCTTGGTATGTGCTGCCAATTACATGTGAAAGTGAATTGGTTCAGCTATTTTAAAGATGCATATGAAATGCCATCTCAAGAATTATGATGGTGTTTACTCCAACCCTGAGGCTGAGTATGATGCCCTGAGTCAAATTATTTGTAGATGTTCTTACAAACATTTTACATGGCCGAGTGACATTGAAAATGAGACGTCATGGGTAAGATTTGTTTAACATCAAACCCTATAAATAACCCTCAAGTTGATACTAATATAATAGATTCAACTACTGGATTAAGTTTATAGTTTAACTTGTAAACTTTTTTGTGTTTAATATTTTACTTTGTACTAGTTAGTATTTACTTGGATTCAGTAAGATCAGGGTGGCGTTCCATCATCCAAGTGAAATGACAGGGTATATGATTGGAGTATTAAGAAGCTATATTATAAATTTTAAATTTACCATTTTGTCCATTGTCCTCGCACAATAGATGCTCGAAACCACATCCTACCCTTGAAGAAGAACCTGCTCTCTGAAACAGACACCCAAATTTAACAGCCAGCACATGCAGTAGCTGGTGGATCAAATGCTGTACGTACACAACTAAGTATTCCTCAGTCCCATGAGTGCTGAGACAGTGAGACAGTTCTATGGTGGTCATGTCAAGATAGGACATATACAACATGTAACGAGATTTTGGTCCTGTTGGTTATAAAATAAACTCAGAGCATGTTACCCCGCCTCATTTTTATAAAATCAGCACCCTCACAAAAGCCATTCTATAATTCCCCACAGCTGCTGAGGGGTCACGTTTGTAGACTGGCCCTGTTGATCTGCCACCAACGTGGGGAAAGCACTTAACTGCAATTCGATCATAGTATCCTTTTCCCTTGTCTCCATCACTGTGAAAAGTGCCAGTTCTTTGTTGGATGCTTCCCTAGCTTCCCTGGTGTATTAAAAGTGAAATCCATTCAGGTTCTAGCATAACAATTGAGGGCTCACCATGATGCCCCTAGTGCCAATATGCTACAGTTGACCAGTGGCCCCCTTTAGTGAGCACCACTGTTAATTTTTAGGTGATATAGGTTAAATTTGTCGAGCTGGTTTGCACAGGGTATCAGCTACTGAGCAACGGAACAGTCAATATTTAGGTTGCTGATCCTCAATAAAAGCTGATATATAAGATATGGAGCAATTTCCCTGATTGTAACTTTTATTGTAATAACAAAACGCAGAACTTATCTGCATACTACTAAAAAACCTCTCCCTCTCATTCTTCTGCTCAACTCTTATCTCAGTATTTTAGGCCAATTCCATCCTTCTGCTTAGTAATCCCCTATTTGTTCCCTTTTAGGAGTTTTTCACCTATTTCAAGGTTTCATTAAAATTCCCTCAATTTGCCAAGCTATTGATACTTTAATCAATTTGCTTCATATCAATATAACTTTCCACTCAATCTTGAGGCTTGCCTCAGCTCTTATATGTTCCGCCAATATGTGTAACTTATCATCTAGTCATATTAATTTCTCAACAATTTTTGAAGGAAGCTAAAGTTGGTAAATGTACCAAATGCCCATAGCAAACCAAATGCTGCAATGAGAACAACCATGGGTCTTTTGGGATAGCTGTAAGTCTGGGGAACGCCCCCTCCATTTGGACTATGTAGCATTCCTGTTCCCATCTAAAAAGGGTCTGAGAGGGCCAGCTGCCCCTCTTGTCTCCCAGGGCGACCTCGCCCATGTGATGGACGATCAATGGGTAACAGCTTACCCTTTAAGGATCCCACCTTCCATCCCATTAATAACTTCAAACAAATTAGTACAACAAATTAAGGGTTTTTGTGCTAAGCTTTTTAGAGAATCGGCATTCTCTTGAGATGAGTGGTTCAAATAAAGTTGAAGCAACAAGCCTTTGGCATCTAGAACCAAGAGCTCCAAACCTTTGGCAACAAAGCCTGATGGGTGCGTACTCCTGCCAAACAAAGTCTCTAGTGTTGAATCTTTGGAAAAGCTCACCAATGGCATAAACCATTGGGAATGGTAATGACAGTTTAAAACCCTCCATGGAAAACTCAAAATCTTTTTCCAATATTGCTTACTTGGTCAAATGGACGCTGGAGCGACCAGGTGTGGGCAGTTTGGGTGCCAAAACCCATGTCAGACCTCCTGGAACTGCCCCTATGTGGGGTGGTCTTAGGAGGTTCCTACTGCCCAATGAGTGAGACGTCATTGCTCTAGTCATAGAAACTGCAAAAATTCTGCAATTTGGGCGTCCGTGGATGAACTGACAATGACTCAGCTCACCAATAATAGTTTTTGAGGTTGATTCAAAATAATTCGTTTTCCTCTCTCCCTCACCCAAAGTTCGCTGGATTAGATAAAATCTCAAGGGGGTCACAATCCCGCGTTTTCTTAAACCGATGCCCAAATCAGTCATATATTTAAGCAGTCATAACACACTGAGAAAAAGACGTTCAATTTCTTATTTTAAATTCAATAAAAATCTTTTCTCACAAAAATTTAATTGATTTATTTGAGTTATGCTAACCAGGGGACAGGCATTACTGAAACTAAAAATTAAAAATAAAAATTAAAGTAACTAATTGATTCAAACAAAACGCCCAAAATGAGCAGCTTGAATGAAACACTTCAAACAAAAACAACCAGCCAAGTGGGCAGTGGAAACTGTTTTTTTCTCCATGGCGGAAGGGGAGGGGGGATTGGGGACTCATCTTCAGCAGCAGCTTCCTCCTCCCAGAGTAGGGTACAGATCAAGGCGGACATCAAGGGCGTCGGGGCATTGGCGGAATGTGGTTTAATATCACTAATTATTGGTTTTTATGGAAATTACCAGCTAGGAAAATGGCACTGATAAATTTAGCTAAAGCTTTTTAAGCTTTAATGCGGGTGACTGGGAGTTTAACAAACGTGGCAATATTGGTTCAGGTAATTTTAGCTTTAGGATCCCGTGCTACAGTTACCACGTTCTGGATAGCGTCGTTGACATTTTTGTGCAATTGATTCACTGTGGTTTTACTTTTTGGGGTGAGGGTTGAGGGGATAACAGGAGGTGTAATACCCCCTGTGAGCATTGCCACTGATTTGGTGACAGCTTTGCGGAGGGGATGACAATCTGGTGCTGCGGCTGCTTTGACTGCAAGCTGGTGGTTACTGTAAAATGATTCAGCATTTGGCTGTGGGGTATATAGATGAGGGGGGTCCCTCACACAAATTTATTCAATTAAGTTTGAAATTCTTCTTTGCCAAACCCCTGTGACATCTGTAATGTGGCCCCATGGCTTGCATATTTACTGGGACATCCCAGCTATATTTTAGTCCTGATCCTTGCCATAGTCACTTAGGCCTATTGTGTCAAGGCCTTTATAAATTTTTACCAGTCTTGCAACTCACTACGCCCAGGCCCATTGGCCCTGAGGCTGCAACAGCTTGGTTCTTCACCGTGTTGCTTCTATCATATGTATCCCATTGGCATCCCATAGCTACTTGACTCCCAGCTCATTCAACCGTTGTTTGAGTGGAAATGCTCCTTGTATTCTGGCTCTCCTTTTGAGGGCTTTTGCATCCCAACTGGAAGTCCAGTCTAAACCTAATCTGCCATCTCCCTGACAATAACCCCAAATTTGGGAGAATCATGGAAGACAACTACTCCACCTGGTATGAAGTTTTATGGCTTTTATTAACTATTACAGTGCACTCATGTATTTCATCAGGCCGCTTATGATCAAAAACACACTCTAGTATAAGGACTCTTATTTGAATCAACAAGTCTGAAAATTGAATTAAATAAAATAAAATTAAATTGCTCATAGGCTGAGTGGACTTGATAATAATTTTAAAGTAGATGATTGGATTGAACTGACGCGCAGGTTTGGTGATGGTGTCAGGACAACAGATCAGAATATCTAGATAAACATTCTAGATAGCCATAAAGATGGACCATCTAAATGATCCAGGTCTGGTAGCCCCTTTTGGGTTGGTCATACAGGCATTCTTTTCTCCTTATTGGCATTTTGTAATTGGCATGCTGAAAAAGCCCCTTGTTATAATGGTCAGAAACATCCTAGTTTCTGAACGCCATGATTCTTACCAGGCGCCATTTGATGATACCAAAATATTTTCCAGCACATAGATGAGCCTTCAAGGTAAGTATTAGAGCTTAATGAAACTACCTAAGTTACCCTTAAAATTAGGAAAACTTGAAAGTGGTTAAAGAACAACAGTTAAGCAAGGTTACAACTTCAAAGTAACATTTATTTTAATTATAAAATAAGAATTTTAAGTGGGACATCATTCCTTAAAAGATGCTGGCGCCACAAAAAAGACAGGAAAAAACATAGCTAATGATGGAAGCCAAGCCCTTAAGAGCTCAGGTTTTGTTATTCAACAAAAACTTTTTACATTTTGGAAACCACAAGGTAAGATAAGGTAGAGGCCAGAGTGTCCCCAAAAAAAATCCAAACTGAGGTTTAGAAAGCGCTGGCTCAAGCTTTTTAAAGTTGCCCTTTGGGGAGTTCCTCCACGCGCCATTCTTTTAGCTCTTTTGAGCCTAAAACATGGCTAGGGAGGACCACATCCCAGAGATGAGCCCAACCCTTGACCAAAATATCCTTAAAACTTTTCACCTTGGGTTTAGATTTCTGAGTCCCAAGTAAAGATGTAACAATCAGGTTGAACTCAGCCATTACATTATCACCACTAAAGTGACCCCTCCCAGAAAAGAGTTTCTCATAGTAGGAGGCGCCCACCACAAGGTCTTCTTGAGGTGAGTTACCTTAAACCTGGAAAATTTTCCAAAAATAAATTCTAGAAACTTTATGGGAAAGGTAGTGCAACAAGGTCAGTCAGAATTGGGCTGCTAAGATCAACCCACACAACGTAGAGAAGCACAATCAGAACATGGCTGGAATACTTTCTCTTCTCAAGCCCCTATTAGTGATTGTCTTTGCATCCTGACTGGGAAAGAACTTTCTCCAATGGGAATGTGAAAGGGTTTTCAGTTCAGAATGGCTGGATGGATACCCATACGCAGGGAGGACTGTCTGAAGGTGAGGGAGTCCTTCAGGGCAAGGTATCCTCAGCGCCATCAGATCTCATGTGAGGGGGAGGCCTCATTGGTTTTCGCGCCAATCATCGCCTTAGGTCCAGGGTTGGCCATCGTTAAGGCTCCATCCATTGCTGTTTACTTGGCAACTGGGACCCAAAACAACCACCAAGATTGGCCAAACCAAGAATCTGATGGCGTGCCAGTGGCACATTGATGTCATAGATCCTCTATTTAAAGTAAGACTGGGCTTCCAATCTGGGGGTATGACAACCCAGTGAAAATTCTAGAATGCCAGTGGCATAAAAGGTCTAATGAATTAAAGAAGATACGCCCTATGGTTCCAGTGATGTAGCAAAAGTTAAGTAACTTACCAAAGGCCCCCATAGCAATTCATATGGCTGCAATGGGGCAACCATAGGTCTTTCTGGGGAAACCCAAGGGTAATAGAGTCATAAAAGATGACCAATCATCCAGGTTTTGCAGTTGCTGGCCTTTAGTTTTAGTCCCAAAATCTTCAGGTTCAGTTTTATATAAAAAAATCCTTGGATTCATTGAATGTTGCAGCCCTGCGAAATCAATGATGAGGTTTGTAAATCAAGAAAAATTGGCTTAATTCAAGTACATTGTATGGCTGAGCATCGTCTCACAGTAGTTGGGGTGTTTCAATCTGCTGCACGGTGCCAAGAAATTTATTGGCATGGCTGATTGATTTAGGAATGAAATTGGGTGGATTGCCCCAATGAACAATGTTCCAGATGATCCAGCGATTGAGCTTCACCTTTAAGTTGCAAGGATGGGCGTTCATTACCCATAAACAATGTATCAAAATTGGTGTAATGGGAGGCCACAATGCATCCAGAATGCGTCAAACCAGTGGTGGATTGGTGAGGTGAGTTAAGTGATGGAAATGGCCATCATTAGCAAGGAATTGCAAAACTTTGGGTTGGTCAGGTCGTGATAAACTAGTGGTGGGTCGTCAAACTGGATCAGGCAGATCTGGGAGCCCTTCTGGTATGAAGAAATGGAGAATCAGGTTAAAAGCGTAACTTCTGATGACCTCAGCTAGCACATGGCAATCTGATGGATTGATGAAACAGAGAGCTCATTCAACAATCATTGGGCCCAGAACGGTAGTTGTGGCGTGTTTAGTACGATTCAAATGGAAAATAATGGTAGGAAGTAACCTAGTGGATTCTGCAGAAAAGGTTCGTGTAATTATGACTTTATTAAACTAAACAAAATAATGACCAACAAATGACCCTAGGAGGGGCGGTTGTCTTATATTTATTGTGGGTGGAAGAAATTGGGGGGATATATTGAACTGGTCAGCTGACGTGCTCTATCAGCTGGTCTCCCTGTTTTGAGGTTGCAAAGAGAAGCCTTAGTTTAAAGGGTTCTCAGATAGCTTACATATGAGGTTGTAGAAGCTATGACAATGTACCTTCCAGATCAGCGGTGGATGTACTCTTACCAATCCAAACTTGAGAGGATTTGCTCAGATTGTATGCTCAGCATAATTGGTTTTCAGTGAAGTCAATTTTGATGATTGATTATAATATAAATTTGATGTAAATGACTCATGACCCAGATAAACACCCTGTGACATGAAACCTTGTATTTCATGACCTGAACCTGTACTCTGACTTAGTAACGCTTTTCTGAGATTTGAGGTCAATTTTAAGTTTCAAAGGAGGTGGGGGATGATAGGGTGGGGGCCAGATGATGGTGGGGGTCCTGCTGGTGGCCTCTGGCAGCATCGATTCCCCTAAAAACCACCTTGATTATATCCACAAGGGAAGAAGCAGGGAAGGGGGTACAGTAGGGGAATTTTTAGGGGTAAAGCAGTTACCCAACGATTATAAACAACATGGGCTAAATCACTCAGTTGAACCAAGGGCTCCAAAGGTGCCTTGGGTCCCTTCTTCTCTCTGTAAGGGAACTCACGGCCTAACTCAAGAGGTTGGTTTTATAGACTTACAATGATTCCAAAATAAAGCAACAGTCAGAAACATCCCAGTTTCAAATTTCATAAGCCTTAAATTAGGCGCCATTCAACGACGCCACAATATATCCAGCAGATAGCTGTACTTTCAAGGTAAGCGTTAGAGCTCAATGCAGCTAAATAAATTAACCTCAGAATTAGGAAAACTCCAATACAGAAAGAGAATAACAGGTAAGCAAGGTTGCAAACCACAAAGTAACATTTTTAGATTTCAAAATAAGATCAGTGATTGAGGCATCATTCCTGGAATGCCATGACACTGCAAATAAGATAAGTAAAAAAAGAGCTATTGGGGGAAGACAAAATCCAAGAGCTTGGGTTTTGTTATATGACAAAAACTTGTCATATCGCAGAAACCACATGGTAAGGAACCAGAGTGGCCCTTAAGACAAAATTCTGAACTGAGGTTTGGAAAGCATGGAATTGGCCTTTTAAGATCGCTTTTTAGGGAGTCCTTCTATGCGCCATCCTTTAGGCTCTCAAGCCTAAAATATGGCTTGGGAGGGGTACAGCCCAGCGCCAAGCCCAACCTCCAACAAAACTTCCTAAAACTTTTTGTTTTTTTTCATTTGGATTTCTGAACCCAGGTCAAAATGCAGCAATTGGTTGAACCCAACCATTACATCACCCCCACTAAAGGGAACCCTCCCAGATGAGGGTTTCATAAAGTAGGAGGCGGCCATTACAAGTGCTTCATGGGGTGAGTTACCTTAAGCCTGGGAAAATTTGCCCAAATAAATTCAGGGTCCCTCATGGTGAGGGTAATGTGACAAGGGTCATTCAGAATTGAGCTTCAGGAATTGGCCCACTCACCGCAGGTAGCACTCCCAGAACATGCCTGGGATGCGCTTTTTCTCACGCTTTTATTGTTGATGGTCATTCTTATCACAATTAGGAAGGCGCTTTATCCAATGGAAACATGAGAGGGTTCATGTTTCAGCATGTCTGGATGGCAACCCCTACTCAGGGAGGACTGTATGAGGGTAAGGGAGCCCCAATGATCCAGGTCCCCTAATTCCATCAGATTTCAGGTGAGGGGGAGGCCTCACCAGGATTTTGCACTAACCATTTCATTAATTAAGTGTTAATCATCAGTCATTGGCTACCTCTAGTTCTGGTTACTCAACAAATTGGACCCAAAGTGACCACCAACGTTGGCCAAACTGGGGATCTAATAGCGTGCCAGTGGCACATTGAGCTCAAAATAATGTAACGGTTTGAAACATCAAAGTTCCTTAATGCCATAAGCCCTACATTTGGCGCCATTTGATGACGCCAAATATTGTCCAGAACTTAGCTGAACTTTTGAGTTAAACATTTGAGCTTAAAGCTGCTAACTAAATCAATGTTTGGATTTAAATAAACTTAAATGCAAGAAAAGAACAATAGGTAAGCAAGGTTTCAACTCTTAAAATATACTTTATTTTATTTTCAAAGTAAAATCACTCAGTGAGGCATCATTCCTTAAATGCCATGTGTTGGCTCTAATGAGGTCTGAATGCTGGACCTTCAAATCATGCTGGGTTGGACAGGATAGAGGATAAATTAACCAAAGTTGTTTCAGAGGTTCTACAACAATAGTGGAACGTGGCTAGAAAGAGGACAAAGGTTATTAATGAGATAAAAATTAACAAAGTCCTGTTTGCGAGGGCAAAGCGAGGGAGTGTAGAAATCAGTAGGTATTTCTGGTAGAGAAATAAATAAGGGCTTAACCAGATGGTTCAGAGGTCCCACATAAGAGGGAGAACTTCTACAAAGAGCCTAAAAAGGTATAGTGCAAAAGTTATTCTATTGGGTAAATAATTTACAAATTAGATAGTGCTAGTAAAATAAGTGAGAGAATAAGGGATATAATGAACAATCAGCGCAAGCCATGTTGGAACTAGAAACAGAGTAGGAAATATCATTCTAAATCTTTTTCAAGATGAAAGGAAGTAGACAATAGATAAAGATATTGTCATGGAAACGGCAGAAGAAGTTTAGACCAGCCTGCCAGTCAAGATGCTTGAGCACCCAAAAGGCAAGCTGGAATGCCAGGGGCATTGCCAACTATGCAGCTTGATATGGAGCCAAGAAGTGTGATGCAACACCGTGGTAGCATAACAGCAAGGTAAGGATTACTCTCTGAATCCAATTGGCAACAGAGGGAGCCATGGTGACCAAAAGAATTGGTAATGTCCACCCAAAATGCGGGGTGATGGACCACCAGAGAAATGCCATCAGGGATGCGGTAGAAGGGGAAAAATAACAGATAAAAATTTCTTTTTGGGAAAATTTTATTGGGAAAGGAAAGTAAGAAAAATCAACCAACAATATTCTCAGTGCCTTGCAACTGATTAAATAGTAGTTGATAGGTGAAAATGTGGTCAGGGTCCACAAATTTGGCCTAACCAGTGAATTGGATGGTAGAGGGGAGGTTTATTCTTTGGGAACCATTATCGAAAAATTTGGCGGTGGGCTGAGTCTCTGTCAGTCTGACCTCAAATGTCTGGACCAGGGGTCAATTACATTTCTGATGGTTAGCATGAAGGCTTTTGGCCTGACGAGCGACGGGAATCCCCCAAGGCCATCCAATATAGGGATGGGACCATTTGGTTGGGAATGGGTTCAGGGCGTCTGACCCACCCGCGCTCAGTCAATTAACCATTCATTTGGTCAATAGAGGCCCATTGGACGCAACGCCCAAATTACTATTGGAGGGTTTCAAACTCTCAGCAATAGCGCCCAATATTTGTTCTGCTGATTTTGGGGTTGAATCAGAACTGTCAGGCAATATGGCCGATGTTTCATTCTTCATGCTTTTAAAACCATTCAAATTTTGGCCATCAGCCTGATTGCCACCCAAATTGGATCCAACTATTTTCAGTTTGATAATCTTGGCACAGATTTCACTGATTCCCTGCAACAGTTCTGCTGAGGTGAGTGAGGAAATTGGGGGTGGGATCCAAAGTTGACGAGCTGTCACCCATCGCTCATCAACTATGTGGGCAAGATTGCCTTGGGTGATGAGGGGTACTGACATCCTCTTTGGTGTTTTCTTACTTAAGAAAGGAAAGATAGCTTGATTGAGAGCCAAAGGACACTCCCCGAGACTTACAGATATTCATAGGATGGGGTGAAGTTGAGATAAGGTGAAGTTAGGGATTTGCTCCCTACAGCAAAGAATTTCTTTTTGAGGTAAAGAGTTTAAGCATGGAGTATCAATTAGTGGCGTACTTCAATGGTGATTTATCTCAAGTTCATCAGCTGGAAAATCTATCAGTATTGATTATCTCAGTTAATGCTAAGCAACCTGAAGTTGATAGTAAAACAGGTTTTAGGCCCAACTAAGCATTGCTAGCTAAAATACTATAAAATGTAAGGTGAGAACTCCTAAAGTAATAAAAATAAGTTTAAAGCCCCAAGTTGGGGCCTCATCCTAACTTTTGAGAATCCTGACACTGTAGCACCACAAACAATACAAGAAAAAGACAGAGATACTGGGGGAAGTTAAACCCCAAGATCTTGGGATTTGTTATGTGACAAAAACTTGTCCCGTTGCAGAAAACACAAGGTAAGGTAAAGTAGAGGCCATAGTAGCCATAAGAGAAAGAGAACTATGAACTGAGGTTCTGTAAGCATGAGATTGAACTTTTAAGTTCGCCCTTTGGGGAGCCCCTCCATGCGCCATTCTTTTGGCTCTTTCAAGCCTAAAATATGGTTTGGGGGAGGCACAGCCCTGCGCCAAGCCCAACCGTTGAATAAATTTTCCTAAAAAATATTGACTTGGGTTCCAAATTCAAACCTGAGTCAAAATGTAGCAATCAGGTTGAACCTGACCGTTACAGTTATTAGTTGGATTGCACTGAGCCAGTGGTGGATTAGCATGGCAATTCTGGGCTTACAGTTGCCTTCATAAATGGCAGATTAAAAAATAATTTAGGCTCATGATTTTTTTATGACTTCTTCTAGGGCTCAGCAAGCATCTGGATCAATGGATTGGAGTGCCCACATATTTATCATTGGAGCCAGAATTCAGATGGCGGCATGCTTTGCCAGATTAATAGAAAAAATCTTTAAATGTTGGAAAGCTGATGCAGTCCACGGGAAGCAATTAGAAATAAAGAACTTTACTTAAATAATAGGCTTAAATTTGGGAATGAATTAACATCAGTTTTCATGAAAGGCTATTGTCTTTGTAATGGGGGATAGGATATTATTGGAGGATGTCTAAAACTGGCCTGTCTGAGCCCCTTTCCCAGCATTCTTCATTGGTAGCTTAGGAAGAGCAGCATAGGTTGGAGGGGTTCTCTAATAATTCACACATACCCATAAAATTTTGATACTGGATACCCCAAATCATCAGTGAAGTTCCTTTTATAGAGAAAAGACTGAATAAGTTTCCCAGATCAATTGTTTTGCATAGTCAACTTTATGGAATATGATTTT
>JAKSZP010012753.1:0-19971 GCA_022478985.1 Massospora cicadina
TGTAGTGAACACCAACTTGTAAAAATTTACTTAGTATTGATTATTGGTCGTCAACCCAATAACCTTTTTACTGCTTAGGTTTGATTTCCTCATGCACTTTGTGTTGCATAGAATGTATTATCTGATAATAAGTATGAAGACTATTATCCATAGTTGAGTTTGAACTATTATTAGGCCCAACGCTTCAGCCAGTACTTCCAATTGAATACTCTATAAGTCATACTCATAGGGATTCGTTCCCTATATTCCTGTCCACCCAATCTTCGTCAAGATATCCTGATGACAGTCTCTTTCAGCCCAACACACAGTTGGCAGCTATCCCTGATTGTAGTTCCCTTCATCTCTAGATCCCAACTCAGATCTCCACTCTTCTCTCTGAGAGTCTTCCAATTATTGCCTTCTGCAAAAATATCCTTGAGATGGAACGTCACAATGGAAGCTGATAGTCTAACTATGCATTGAATCAATAATATTACTGAAGCTAATAAAGTTTTTTCTAAATGATGGTTTTTAATGTGTTTTTTATTATAGTGAATCCTAGGGGATTATATAGTAGTGGATTCGGCTGTCTAACCCTCAGTTGACACCTCTTCGATGAAATGGCAGCTGTTGTTGTTGAATCACTCATACTTGTCTCAGCAGCGATGGTCTTCCCCATCCTGGCTAGGATTCCATCATTGGACATCCTCAAGACCTCAAACAGAAAGAGTCAGAAAATGTGTCCCTAACATTTTCCTCTCAATCCAAGCAAACCAACCATAATTGGCTAGCGACCTGCTTAGGTAATGGGACTTATTACCCATTATGGCAAGTCACTTCCCCAACCAATCGATTCACTAGTTGCAGGCAGCATCACTCGCCTTGCAACTCACTATTCATTCACAATCAGTTAGTGATGAAACCTGACTAATCCCAATTGGTACACCTGATAGTTAATCATTATCAGATGCTCCTATTTCATCGGCCACTCTGCCCAATGAGACCTTAGGTATTCATCCGGATTGATCCCTGATGGATACAACCAGGTGAATATCCTAAAATCCCCTGAACGTAGTTCCTCCAAAACTTGGTCCAACCAATTTCTGATTCACTTCGCCTTAGGGAAGTTTCCCCTAGCGACACCAGGTAATCTAACAAAATTGGGAATAAGGGCAAAGATCCCAACACCTTCTAAAGGGGTTATCCTTGCCTCAGTTTCACACCGCCAAGGAGTTGGTGGAGTGGATCCAAGGACTGTTTCAGGAGATGGTGGTGGCCATAGTCATCGCCAACAGGTAGGTCGCTGCTTCCCTTAATGCCACAAGGTTTTATACTATAGTTTTTGTTCCACCCATTGGTCTAAATCAATATCAAACATAATATAAATTTTTATAATTTAAACTTAAGCTTGAAACCTCCCACCCAACTCTATACCCTGCTGCCAGTGAAGAAAGGCCCATCCCCAATAGGTTTGGGCTTGCCAAACCCATTCAATTTGAGATAATATCACCCATATCTTCCCAATTCATGGGTGCAACCCGCTGCACATCAAATAGATTCTCTCCATCCTGTATGGCAGGATTGAGCTGCAATTATTTTTAGATTTTTTTATAGCAATCTGACCTTTCAGGTCAGATTTAATCAGGATCAAAAATAATATAGTGTTTAGTTCCACTGAAATCAGACGTGAAGGGTTTTTCCTGACATTAATGCACAATCCCTCTTATTTCCTGACCATATGGCTTTTAAGACAGAAGCCCCCAAAAGGTTCTGATGTCAGTCAATTCTCTTATTTTGTTTTCTAATAAACACATTCTCTAAAAACAAATAACTCTAATTTGCTTTATTTGTAAGTCTTGATACTTGTTAAGCTGTCATGTTCCCCATACTCCGCAATGAATGTGCTATAGATGCGATCATAACCATGCTTCTGCCCTCAATTCTTGAGTGAAGGTATTGATATGGGACTCACCTGGGCGTATCTCCTATCCTTTGAGTTCTAAAAGCCTTGAAGGACTCCTAGTGCAGGCAACTTTGCAGTATGAAGACCTTGGGTACTGTCCTCACCACACTAGGGCTGCGCAAATCTAAGCACTACCAAATGTGGGCCTGACCGCAATTTGGGTGTAGCACGCACTACCCTGAAATTGACATATGCCCGCTCTGTTTGAGTATTGGGAAGACCGTCTTCTCAGCCAGGACAGACTATATGCCTCTCATCTCCCTTGCAGAAGACAAGACCTGATGACCCCCAGGTTTAAGGCCCCTGAGGGGGAGAAGCCAATGCCCTCCCCATTGTCACCTGCTTTTTTAGCGTAAATGTGCTCTCTGGCCCCTTTTTTTCTAGGAATCTTTGTATTATTTTCAGAGAAAATGGAATTTTCTTGCATGATCACTTTCTCCACCAGCCAGCTCATGCCAACCAAACTGACAGCTAGCTGAGCTTTAGGCCAACCAAGCAAACTGAAGCACTTATTGTAGGCAGGTGCACCAGATCAGCCAACCAAGATTGCCCCTTGCTTGTCTGGGGGTCCACACCCACACAACCTCAGCTTTTGGGGAAGCCATTTGACAGGCGCCATGCCCAACTTGTACTCCCCACTTTCTGCCTGTATTCTCCCCTCAGGGAGTGGTAGACACCCTCGAGAACAGGTCAGCACAGTCATAATTACCGTCCCACACTTCTTTCATGCCATCACAGGACTTATCAATGTGCTTCTATAGGTTCTGGATAGCTACTCATCCATGTTTCCATGGTCTTTTCCCAGTTGCACCTCGAGGATGCCCCAGCACACCTTATCTAGCTCCCCATATCTCTTATCCTGTATGCCTTAAAATATAGTGACTTTATCTTTCTTTTTGAGGTACTCCCCTCCCCGTTTGTTAAGTTTGAAGGTAACTCCATGAGATTCCCTCCCCCTGTTGCTGAAGATAATTCCATGGTGCAATCTGCTCCTGAAAGAACTTGTTCTGTATCTTCTGCAGTGACTGCCATCACCGCGTGGCTTCTTGTAAGGCATTAGTAACGCTGGCGGTGAGTTGTCAGCCCTCAGTTCTTCCCCTCATTAATAAACAAAAAGTTCTGTGATCAGCTATACCTTTGGTATTCTGGCTTATGTTTTGGGTGTCTACACATCCATACTGAAGGCTATTATTACTTTTATTAGTCACTGTAAAGACATAATATAATAATATTTTTGGCTATTTTCAATCTTCTTTTTGAGGTGGATGATGTGATTTTTTATACTATACCAAATGAACCTGTAATCTTTTCTAAGTCTAGTATCTCTGAGCAGTCAAATGTGCTTTTGTTTGATGTTCACGCAAATCATCTTGTCAGCCTTTACTTTCTTAACTTTGTTAGCCAACTTGCTGTAAAGGAGTTTTGTTCCACACATATTAGGCACCAGGCGACCTTCTGAAGGCTCATTATCAACAAAATAAGTAGATCTTCTTATGATGCTACCCAATATAGCATTGATGCCTAATCAGAACTGTACATTGACCTGGTGGTGGTATTCTTGTTGAGACTCTTAAACATATATTCAATATTTTAGCTTAACACTTGATTAAACGGAAACCTTGAACAACATCTTTCTTGGCGTTATCAGCAACCAAAGTGTCCTCTAAACAATGTCTTCTTCTTTAGATGCCAGAATTATTATTGGTGACCTCTTAATAACCCCAATATAAAAAAATAAAAGATAAACTCAAAAAGCCGTAGTTAGGATTCTTTATTAGAATAAAATTTAAGTATTTTTATAATTTTTATGCAAAAATCAAGATATAACATTAAAGCAAACTGATATAAATTGAGAGTGGGGTATGGCATACTGTAAGGGCTTCACAAACCCCTTGTGAGCCTCTTCTTGAATTCCGCCTTGGTAGTGGAATCCTTTTAATCCAATACTTCAATTTGTGAGCTTTATCTTTCTGTGGACATCCCTGAACCAGGATGTTCAGTGGCCCTTAGCTCAATGCCACTTCTGGGTCTGGGAAGCAAAACTTCTTCTGGTTATTGCTTCTTAACCCAATTTGTAGATACTTCTTAGGTCAAGATTCAGATGATGGAAGTGTTCCAAAGTGACTTGCTTCAGAGTTTTGATTAACTCTCAATATTGATTGGTTGCCTTTTAGGATAATATTTAGATGAATGGTTTAATTGCTTCCATCAGGGTAACTTGGTATGGATGGTTGTTCAGTAATTTCATTGTCATTATCCATTTCTAATGGAATTACTCCATCATTGGCTGATTGTAATTCTTTCACACCTTAAAGGTATAAATGGGGGTCAAATTTAATAGTCTCTGGTGGTGGTATTGTCTTCATAGATTAAATCACTTCATCCATCAGATAATACAATATTTCAGGTGACTTCATCCTGTCTGTCTGGTAAATTCTTGGGCTATTGTCATCTATAAAAAGGGTTTATTTTCATTATACGCGTTTTGAACTTGTATTTACAAATTTTGAGGTGGATTTATACTGGCGAGGTATCTTACAGAGAGTGAAAAATATTCTCCAGTATACTCTTTGTGTCTTCATAAAACTTCTCCTTCCCAAGACAAGACCTGGTGAAGGGTTTAAGATGCCAGCCTGTATTTTTTAAGCACTATATTGGTCTCATTTCCCCTTATTAGAAAATCAGCTCCACTATTGGCCAGGATGTTTGCAGGGCCAGTCCAGACAGTTTGTAACCTCTTAGGATGACTCTCCTGTACATGGTAAAATATAACTTGTCTTCTATACTGCATTTAAATAGCAAGGAGCATCTCTGACTCTCAACTTGACTCTTTTAAATAGTAGCCTCAAATTCTTAGATGCTTCAATCTAGAATTTTAATCAACTATCAGCTGACTCTTGCTGTTAACCACCAGGTGGTAAGTTCTTGTGATCTGTTGAGATGATTGGTGCAAGCAGGAAAGGTAGCACAGCTTCTCGCCTATTTAATTCCTTGAACAGAAACATGCTGCTGAAATTTTTGCCCATATTCCCAGACGACTAGATTACCAGGGATCACTAGGGGATAATTCCCTAAAGCAAAGTGAATTCAGATTCTGGTTTACCCTGATTTTTGGGTAACATTGTTTGGGGGGTTTTAGGTTATTCAACTGGGTCAGATCCATCAGGGATTAGTCTAGATGAATGATTAAGATCTCATTTGGGAAGAATTGCCGATGAAATAGGAGCATCTGATAGTTGATCAACTATCAGGTGTACCAATTGGGATCAGTCAGATTTCATTATTGACCATTTGGGAATTTAAGAATCAAGTTGCAAGGCGAGTGATGCTGCCTGCAATTAGCAAATTGATCAGTTGGTTTGTGACCTGCCTTAGTGGGTAACAAGTCTATTACTTAAGCAGGTCGCTTGCCAAATATGGTTGCTTTAATGGGATCAAGAGGAAAACATTAGGGACACGTTTTCTGGCTCTTTACGTTTTATATCTCAAGGATGTCCAATGCCAGAATCCTAGCCATGATGGGGAAGATCATCGCTGCTGAAATGAGGATGGGTAATTTAATGGCAACAGCTGCCATTTCATTGAGGAAGTGCCAACCAAGGGAGGGGCGCAGTATTCCCACTATAAATTCCCCTAAGAGTCCACTAATAAAACACCACTTTTACCAGAGTATTATGTTAGTATACTTTATCAGAATTCATAATAGGTTCTATTATTTATCAGGGAAATTATTGATGTGTGCTCTAATTGGGAGACTCTTTAGGATAAAGAGTAAACTGAGCAGGGATCCATATAAAAGAAGCTGAATCAAATTTGAGATTGCTGCTGAAAGTGTGTCAACAGAGAGAAACTGTAAACAGGGATATGTGCATGGATTGAGTTAGGCAGTACCAGGGAACGAATCCCTATTATTGACATCCTTAGTAATTTAAGAGGAAATAGTGCCCAAGAGTTTGGCCAACTCTAGTACTTCAACTCAACAACAGATAATAGTCTCCATACTATTATCAAAAAATATATTTTTTATCAAACAGTGCGGAGAATTGTACAACAACAACCTGGACAGTTAATACATTTATAGGGGTAATTAGCTGAGAATAATCAGAAAACCTATAAATTAACAATTGGTGCTCACTACAGGGTGTATTTTAGTAGAAGATATTAGAACGTGATTTCATATAAAGATAAAATAAGAAAATTATGGATGGAGTGGCAACTGTTAACCAGAACGCCCTGAACTTGGTGAATCATTGAGAATTTGCTGCCTTTGAGGAGAGAGTTGCCAAGATTGAGGAAGGGGGCAATATTGTTGCAAGTTTTGAAAATGAGTTACTTTGAAAAGTAACGTCATTGAAAAAAAAGAAGGGGACTTAGTTGCTAAATAAAAAATGAGACTTAGTTTAAGAAATCTTATTTCTGAAAATGGAGCATGAAGCTGATTGCATTCATTTAAGAGCATTATGCGCAAATATTGAGCAGCTTAAAAAAATAGGTCAAGGAGTTGAAGGCTCACAAATTTGAATGTGAGCCATATACAGCGACTGACACCAAAGAAAGATCTCCTTGGAAACTAATTGAAAAAATGACTAACCTAAGGAACATGACGCCTACCTTTACTGCTATTTCAGAGATGACGCCTGAAATTACTCCCCAAGTGAGCTGAGTAGCCGAGTCAAGAGAGGTGGATAGAGAAACCTCAGAGGAATTTAAAGTGACACCAAAATTGCTGACTTTTCATTAGGATAACGCCACTGAGTTTTTCTGATTGTTCAATATGACAATGTACGGATACTGCATTTGTAAAAAGGCATTAATGTTGATGAATTGCCTAGATACCAATTGTCAAAACCTTGGGTTGCCCCATCTAGAGGGGGACAGCTGGTCATACGCAGAGGCCAAAGTGACCATTATGAAGGAATTTGGAAGCCTGACATGCGTGTCAAAGCGCAAACAAGAGTTTATGGGAATTCAATTCCATAAAGATGAATCCTTATCAAGCTTTGCCAATCATTTCTACCAGGAATTGCAGACCTTGGTTGGAGCAAAAGTACTGGATGATTTCAGTGCCCAAATAGCACTACAAGCGCCCTTCAGACCTACCTTGATTTGCATTGGATGATGTCTTTCATGTTTGTGATGGAAATTACCACCTCTCAGATGGTAGACAATTTAAAACCTTGGGAGCTACCTTCAATTCCCCAAATAGAAGTTTCAAATCAAATCTAGTACAAAATTCGAATCCCATGAAGGGGAACAAGGGCGCTAAGGAGATAAATAACCAAACCATGCTGGGAAATAAGCCTGAAGACTTTAAAAGGATTAATAAGAAGGAGAAAGTTTGCTACCAGTGTGGAGGAAAGGGACATTTCTCTATGCACTGCAAGAACCCAAAGATCAAATTCACGTGGTTCAAGAGAAATAGTCTGCAACTGCAAAGGAGTCATGAAAATGGCCCACAGCCTAGACGGGGAACAGTCTAGAGCTGTTTAAGAAGCCTTTTACTCCCAATATTATGCATAAGGAAATTGACATCAGTGATCTGTTTGTGGATGAAGACGTGCAGGATCAGCTGTATCAATTAGTCAATTTGAATGTGAATGTGGTAACAAGATCCAGGGTGAAGGGTATCAACCCCAAGATAATTAAAGAAGTTTCTTGACTGTATGACCAACAACTAGTGGACAAGATTTGAGATGAAGATAATCCCAAAGAATTGACCAAAGTTTGATTAAATGAGGCAAACCTGTCAATATCCCTCAGTGCAATCAAGGAATCATTCACTGATCTATCAGTGAAAATAATTAACACCCTTAATTCAGCTAATAACGCCGCTATACACTCACTATTTACTATATTACAATAATCCAAGTGTACATAATTAGGTATATTAGTGAATCGAGTATGGGTGAGGGCGATTGTTGACAGCAGAGCACTCATTAATATTGTCTCAACCAAGTTGGCGAAGAGGATAAAGATATCGCCCAATTTGGAACACACAAAAGAGTATGGGACACCTGGGCTGAATACCACCACCTCATGTGAAGTGTACAGTTCTCTACCATTTTAATTAGGATTCTTGGTGGTACCTGCTCCAGCAATAGTTTTGGCCAACCAAAACTACAACATTCTGTTCAGGATGGAATTTCTACAAAAGTAAAGAGTTAAATGTAACTTCAAGGATAATACATTAACCATATTGGTTCAGATGTTACCATTGGTCTATCAGAAGAATGGGAAGCTCCACTGAGTAGAAGAAATAACTTCATCAACCTGATATACAATGATGGCATTTTCCCAATATGATACCAACTAGTTGGCCAGAAGTAATGAGAGATGCTAATGGAAATCCTAGAATTTTGGAGAATTTTGCTGAGGATCAAGAATGTGATAACTACACTGCCAGGATCACAAATAATAGTTGACACAGGGCTGACATTAGAGATATCAGAGCTTCTGTATAGGGAAATCAGGAGCCCCTGGAAGAAGTTCAGAGTAGAGCCTTGGGTGGCTCCTGGAATAATTATACCAGCCATGAAAAAATTCGAGTTCTCCTGGCGAATTTAAGCGAAAAACCAATGAAGATTGAGAAGAAAAGATCATTGCATTTGTTCAACTAATACTAATGGCCAAACTGAGGAAATTACACGATTTTGGGACCCTCAATGAAATGGGATTATCAGTTGGGGTAACTGAAAGTATTGATTGATTGATAGATTGAGTGCAACTTGATGATCTGATGGAAAGACAGAAAGAGGAGGTGCTTGAATTTTTAAAAAAATATTTGGGAGTGTTTTCCTAGGATGGCCATGATTTGGGATGCTCAAGAGATGTGATCCACAAGGTTGATACTGAGGAAAATTTAATGATCAGGATGAGACTATTTCGACGGTCAAAGGTGGCTGAAGCGGTAGTGGAGGAAGAAATCAACAAACTATTGAATCATGGGCTTCTAGTTCCATTGTTGAGTCCCTGGGTGAGTCCGATTCTTATTGTGAAGATGAAGGATGGCTCTAATTGGGTGGTGATTGATTATCAGAAGCTGAACAAGATTATGAAGAAGGGATTCATACCCACTACCAAGAATTGACAATTTGCTAGATCAATTGTGAGAACCAAAGTATTTCTCCATGATGGATATAATATTGGGATATTGGCAAATTGATTTGCCAAGAGAAGACCAAGAAAAATGTGCAATTTCACTGCGCAGGAGCTATATCAACCAATGAGGATGCCCCAGGGTCTGTGCAATGCGCCTGCGATGTTCCAGAGGGCCATGGATGCAATAATAAATGACTTGAAGTGTCATGCATCCTGGTGTACTTGGACAATATAAATGTGTTCAGTAGGACGTTTACTGACCATTAGACCACTTGGAGGAAGCATTTAAGAAAATATATGCATCCAAATTAAAGTTAAAGCTGAGGAAGTTTCACTTCTTCAAGGAAGAGTTGGAATAACTGGGATATGTTATCAACTCTAGTGGATTGCAGCCACAAGCTCAGAATATTGAAGCCATAGAGCAAATGGCTGTGCCAAAGAGTGTCCGAGATATCCAAAAATTCCTTGGAATGGTCAGTTATTATATAAAATTTATTCAGGATTTTGCAAGAATCACCAAGCCCATATTCCATCTGTTGAAGGATCCAAAGAAAGAATTCGTTTGGAATGAAGAAGAACAGAAATCCTTTGGAGATTTATGCCAGTACTTGATAGATTATTTAATTTTGAAATATTTAAATTTTGATTGAGAATTTATTATACAAATTGATGCTTTGTTAAAGCCGATTGGCACCATATTGAGTCAAGTAGATGAACTTGGGGATAAACATCTGGTGGCATATGTGAGCCAGACACTCTCAGCTGCTGAGATGAGTTACACCATAACTGAGTGTAAATGCTTTGCAGTCATTTACGCCTGTAAACAGTTTCAGGTGTACATTCATGAAACGTACTTCAAAGTGGTGATTGACCACACCTTGCTACATTGGGTACACAATTTACAAGAACCAGAAGGACGACTGGCCCAATGGGAACTAAAGTTATAGGCTTATGATTGTGAGATAATTTACTGAGCGGGGGCTTCTCACCAGAATACAGATGGCTTATTGCAGTTACCAATGGTCCAGGTGGTATACCAGAAGGCAGATGAGCTATTCCAGAGAATGGTCAACAGAGAAATTGGGAATAAGCTTCAAGGAATCCAAGGTGCGCTTCAAAAGGTGATGGAAAACACTGAGACCATGGATGGACAAGTTTTTTTAGATAATCAATGGGAAGTGATTACTATTCCCAAAGCTAACAGAACGAGTGGTTATTGTTCAAGCCGCTCATAAGGTTGTTGGGCACAAAGGCCTGAGAAAAACGACTGACCATTTTTGCCAGAACTACTGGGAGTCCTGCAACTACGATGTCATGGACTATATGGCTTGCTGTGTGGAGTGCCTGATGCACAATGCCACATAATAATACAACTGGATACTGACTGGTCCACCTTGGATTTGCTTGGCATATGGTTTCCATCAACATGATGAGACTACTGACGATGAGCACAGGGGGAGTCAAATACATAATAGTTGCAATTAGCATCTTATAAGATGGGTCAAGATGCAGCCCTGGTGAAAGTAGATGCTACCAGTACTGCGAAGTTCATCCTAGATCAAGTGGTATAACGACATGGATGCCCACAGGTCCTGCTGAGCAACAATGGGACAAATTTCATGTCTCATGTGATCCCACAAAAAAATGAAATAATGGGGATCCAAGGATTTGTGTCTGTACCCTACTGGCCATAGACAAATGGACTGGTAGAATGAGTTAATGGGAAGCTGGCCATGACGCTGAGGAAGCTGGTCGCAGGAGGAACTTCCACGTGGGGAAAGTATCTGAGTTTGGTGACATTCTCTTACAATATCAGTCATCAAACAGCGATGGGAAAAACACCGTTTGAATTGCTATATGGGAGGAAGGCTGTATTGTCACTGATTTTATATTCAATGATATAACCAACATTGGGGATGAGTGCTGAGCATTACCTGAACTGATTGATGAATATCCTGATTTAGATGCAATTGCAAATTTTTTGATACAACTTTAAAGAAAAAAATCTGAGCAAAAATGATGGACAATAAGAACTGACCACCTTATCAGAATACTGAATAGGCAAAAGAGTTGCCTATTGCAATATGCATGGCTTGGGAGAAGAAAAAAGATTGATGCATTGTGGCTGGGTCCATTTGAGATTATCACCAAGATGGCGACGGATGCCTACTCCATCAAGAACCTCTTAGATAGAAGGTTATTAAATTGAGTTTATGCTAAGTGTTTAAAGAAATGGATAAATAAAGACAAATAATAAATAAAGAGTTCCCAAAAGGACCACTGACCCTTTGAGTTGGTTATGTCCTAATGTTTTGGTTAAGTCCAAAGAAAGGACCTCTGATCCAAACTATATGGTTAAGTCTTAAAAAAATAAAACCGTTGTACCATAGTAATATGGTATATCTAAGTATATCTAGGATTTAGTTTGGGGGAATAAAACAAAAAGATGGACCTCTGAACCAAAAAAGGTCAAGTTCCAGGAAAAAAGAAGAAAAAAATAAAAGATGAAAAAATATGGAAAAGTGATTATTAAAAACACATAGAAAAAGCCATATAATTAAATAATATTCATTTTTTATAGGTTATTTTCGATCTGGGGATGATTCCTCCTATGTTGCCTCTTAGGGGAGGGAGGATGGATCGCAGTAGGAGTAAAAAACCCCTCAAAATCTATGTGAGATCAGATGCTAGAAAGGGCTAGACCTACTCAAAACCAAGTTTGTTGAGTGGATGCAGAACCCTGCAAGAAAGTGACTAGGGGAAGAAAAATTGAAATATCAGATGCCAAACTCAATATCCCAGAGTGGGGAGAGAAGCAAAATACAAGAAGAGGCAGTTGGTGAATAACCCCAAGTAATCCTGATATGGTACTTGAGCCAATAGATTGGTTTTGAGTGCTTGCCAATGGGCTTCATCAAAAACACCAGACATATAAGCTGGCATCAAGCAAGGCATACTAGGTAGGGTTGCTGAATCATGCCCTCTATCAAAGCCATCAGTGGAAGATATTAATGGGACGTGCCAGAAATAAGATAGTCATGTAAGGAGTGAATGGCATTCTGCAAGAGATGACTACAAGCTTCTCAAAAATGAAGCAGAAAGAGTGATGGAAGCTGGGAGAGGCTGGAAGCTTCACGGCCCAACTTTGAAGAACTTTACTGGCAAAGCAAAGAGCATAGGCTGCAACATCTCAATCTAGGATCTTTATAATATTGTAAGAGTTCAGAGCTATGAACAAAGCCTCAGTGAATTAAGCCCTTAATTCTGCATATGGGAGTTCAAATTGTACGTTGTTTCCAATGGCTAGTTAGATGGCCAAGACAACTGGAATGTAATACTGATGAGTCGTAAGAGGAACTCTGGAAGCAAGTCTGATCCAGCGAGGAATGAACAATCAAGAGCAGAGGTCATAGCTTCAGGAGGTTTGATGATAATGTTAGGAATATCTGTGAAGGGAGCTGAATCCAGGAGAGTTTCAAAATCTAACTCAGGAATTGACAACAGAGAAAGGATTGGTTGCAATTTATTTGAGACAATCGCTAACCTGGTTTCAGTGGGGTTGGTTGCCATTTCTGGTATTATTGGAAGGAATGACTACTGGTACTTGAAAATGAGTATAGGTCCTGGAAGGACCGTAGAAAATGTTTGGCATGCAGATTGACTCATGAGCTGGAAGAGCCAAAGGCCCTAATCAGATAAGCTATTGAGCAGCTGTTGGTACCAAGACTCAGAATTCAACATATGAACTGGACGAGAGGGGGGATACCAGACTTATATGATAGTCAACATTATGCACTATGAATCAATTAAGCTCTAAAATCAGAGAATTAATATCAAAATTAATGGGATAAGCTCTCCAGAGAAGAACTAAGAAAAATTGAGCCAAGAGGAAATTATGAGAAGATAACAAGGGCGAACATAAAATGAGCATTCTTAATTGGGCCACGAAATGAACATTGATGGCAAAAATCTCCTGTTGAGGATGAGGAGAAAATCAGGAAACTGAGGACACTGGACTGAGAATTTTGAATATGACAGTGGGTCATATGCCCTGATGTGGGGAAAACTGGATCCTGGGAATAATATCATCATGATTAAAATAATCATCTTAGCATGACAGAAGGTTGTGGGGACCACACTCTGAGTTGGAAGTAGCAAGGAGGAAGAGGGAGAGAGCCGCATGCCAAAGGTCATCCTGAGAAGCATTGATTACTGATTGATTATATTCTGCTTGAACAAATAAAGTATTTGACTGAGTGTCTGAAGTGGTGTTCCCCTTCCCCAATCCTTTTAAGGCTGGAAATATAGGCGAGAGGGGGGATGTGTTAAATTTTTGCCCATATTCCCAGCTGACTAGATTACCAGGGATCGCTAGGGGATAATTTCCTAAAGTGAAGTTTATTTGATATCAGTTGACCCTGAATTTGGGGTAACAATGTTTGGGGGATTTTATGTTATTTGCCTGGGTTGGATCCATCAGGGACCAATTCAGATAAATGCTTAAGATCTCATTGGGAAGAATTGCCGATGAAATAGGAGCATCTGATAGTTGATCAACTATCAGGTGTACCAATTGGGATCAGTCAGTTTTCATCATTGACCAATTGGGAATTTAAGAATCAAGTTGCAAGACGAGTGATGCTGCCTGCAACTATCAGATTGACCAGTTGGTTTGCGACCTGCCTTAATTGGTAACAAGTCTATTACCAAACTAGGTCGCTTGCCATTTATGGTTGATTTGATGGAATCAAGAGGACAACGTTAGGGACACGTTTTCTGCCTCTTTCCATTTTAGGTCTTGAGGATGTCCAATGACAAAATCCTAGCCAGGATGGGGAAGACCATCGCTGATGAGACAAGGATGGTTAATTCAATAGCAACAGCTGCCATTTCATCGAGGAAGTGTAACCAAGGGTTGGGCGCTAACTTCTCACTATAAATTCCCCTAAGAATTCACTAATAAAATACCACTTTTACCAGAGTATTATCGTAGTATACTTTATCAGAATCCATTTCAAGTTCTATGCTTTCTCAGGGAAATTATTTCTGTGTGCTAAGATTGGGTGACACTTTTGGATAAAGAGTAAGGATCTGAGAGAGGGGATCCAGAGAAAAGAAGCTGAACCATTTTGGAGATTGCTACCGACAGTGTGGCAACAGAGAGAAACTATAAGCAGGGATGAGCGTGGATTGAGTTAGGTGGTACCAGGGAACAAATTCCTTTTCAGGCATCATAAGTATTTCCTCTCGAATACTGGCCAAGCGTTGGCTAAATTCTAGTACTTCAATTCAACTATGGATAATAATCTTTATACTATTATCAAAAATTATATTTTACTATCAAACAACACTGAGAATTGCACAACAACAAACTGGGCAGTTAATACATTTATAGGGGTTATTAGCCAAAAATAATTAGAAAACCTATAAATTTTAACACATGACAATCACCCAGTAATGGCTAAGTTATTTTGCTAACAGCGTGGATGGCAATAGTTAATCCTACCTTGATTTTTAATTTAGTGCCATCTTATTCATTGTTCCTCCTAAGACTTTACTTACACATTCTATTTTTAAGTTGGAGGATGGCGTGTATGGAGTGATGAATTGTTGTCTCACTTCAACGAAATCCATAAGCTTTCTCATGACTTTCAAGTTAAAAGTCTTGTCATTATCAGATAGCAGAATCTTATGGCATCCATGCCTCACTATCAATTGGATATAAAGATATTTGGCATTTGATTCTATGGTTATGTCTTGACTGGTGATGCTTAAACATAACTGATGAAATAGTTGATAGCCATGATTATAAACTTGGATCCATTGTAGTAGTATGCAACAGTCCTATCTTGTCAACGGATACTTTATGGAATGGGGCTGTTGGCGGAATCAGCTGGAAGTCAAATTGCTTTCCCAAGTGCCTGAATCTCGCACAGGGTACACAGAGTTTCAAGGATTGATGTATCTCATCTGACATTGACTCCCAATAGAACTGGTCACTTAGGTATGCCAATGTCTTCTGGAATCGTCCACGGCCTAAATGCTTGTGCGCTTCCATCACAAGTTCCATTCAATTAATAGGTTTGATGTACGGGTACCACTTGTTCTCAATCTTCTTCAGGAGTTCCCATCAATATGCTGGGTAACTTTGGAATATCCTTTTAAGACTTTTTTCACTTCATCGTTCTCATTTTGACATTCCTTCTCATGTAATCCAATCAGGTTGTACATGTAATTTCTCTCATATGCTCAGAGGTAGAAAAATGGTAATTGCAATAGTCCATTGGCATTGAGGCGCTTGCTGCCTGACCTATATATGATCTTGTAAACATACTTTTGCAGCTTACTGCCCATCAGGAAAGGAGTCCATTTGGATCCTTCATGTTGTGTAGCCAGTATATTGATGTGTGATCCACACAACTTAAAATGTACTCCATAATAAGTAGAGCTTAAAGTGATTCACTGAACTAATCACTTACAGGCACTCTTTTTCCATCACGGTGTAGTTCTTCTCAGACCTTGTAAAGACCTTATAGTAGTACTTGATGGGGTGGTGTTGCAATTGGGACCTCAACAGGGCTATATAGGCACAGGTAAAATGCATGTATAAGTATGACTGTAGAAGACAAATAATGCAAAAAACATAAAGGTTTAACAAGTAACAAGACTTTATTAGATATAAAACCATAATTTGCTGTAGTCTCGTTGGGTACTTTCAGCGCAAAGATCCATCGGAATATGCATCGCCACATTTGTCCCTATTTTAATACCAGGTATTTTCAATTTATATTCTGGCCTATAGTGAGTCAGCCTTCCTTGCAGCCCCCAAAACTTCTAGAGTTTCCTACTTATGGTTTACTGAAAGGCTTTGAATAAACGCGTCTTAAACTTGATGGTTGTCTGTCCAACGTCAGGCATATCTTGGTATTTGTCTGTCCACCATCAGGCACATCCTTATAGTATTAATTGACAGAGAAGATATGGGACAGATTTGGCTGAATTAACCTGGGAATATTTTATTAATGGGAACAGAACTGGTTCAGGGGAATTGTACATTCAGTCAAAGAGCAGATGGGGATCAATCTGCCAGAAGTCAGGATCATATGGAAAAATTTTAAATTCTTGAATTCAGGATAATAAATATTATCAAAATGTCTGACGCATAGAGTTAGGAATCAATCTGCTGAGGTGCATAGATAATCAGGATGAAGTAACAGTGAGGTCTATAAAGCATAGGGTATTATTTCTGGGGTCGAAATTCTATGGTTGATAAAACCCAAATCTCAACATGTGATCTATCCCTTCTTCATCCAATTGGCTGATTATCTCTAAGAGCCCAATGTTACTAGCATTGGTATACAAGTAAAACTTCTTTTAAAGTCTGGTAATCTAGAATTAGTGCTTCTACCGATACAGCTTTCAACTTTTAAATCTTTCTCATTCTCCAGGTCCCATTCAAAACTTGGTTTCTTTGGTTAACAGGTAGGTGAGAGGCTCAGCCAAGTCCACAAAGTTGGGGATAAAATGGCAATACTTTTCAACATCTTAAGAAATACATGGTTGTTGCGCATATTTTAAGGAAGTTTCATGGCTACTAGGGCTTTGCTATTTCCTTCATGAGCTTTATTTCTTTTGGGCTGATCTCATGTTCTTGAAACTCCAGCTGTCTCTTCATGAAGGTACACCTGCTTCATTTAAGTTTCTTATTTGACTCTCATAGTTGAGTAAACACTTCTCATAAGAGTTGAAGGTGCCCTTAGAAACTGTAACTAGATAACTTGATATTATCCAGACATATAAGTACACTTGATAACTTGAGCTCCCCAAAATCTGCTCCATCTCTTTTTTGTAAGTTTGCAGTGGCGTTGCACACCCCTGCGACATCCTTAGAGGGTTGAACACTACATGACTTCTGTTCAGAGTGCACTTCTCTTGTTCCTCAGGCAATAGCTCCATCTTCCAATAGAAACTGGCTAGATCCATAGCCGAAGAGTACCTTGATCATCCCAAGCACTTCAGGGCATCATCTATTAAAGGAATCGAGTAAAATAATTCTTGATAAATCCATTCAACCAGTAGTAGTCCATAAGCATATGGTGCGTCCCATCCTTCTTGTAAGCTATTAGCAGGGAGAAGCCCACAAATTCTTTGAGGGTCTTATTAAGCTGGCTTCAGAGAGCTGATTCAACATCTTAGTGATAACTTCTTCAGCTTTTAAACGGTGGTATGATTTAAACTTGAAAGGGATAAAAGATCTGATGTCCATCCTATGCACTTTTTCTTTTTAAAATCCATAGTCTTTTGGTCCAGTGCTTAAGATGTCATTTGAACTCATCCAGAGCTCTTCCAATTCCCTCTTCTCCTTATTGGCTATATTCCAAGATCCCAGCTCATCAAGATATCAAACAGCATGTACTGATTTTATGGCATTGCAGCTTGTCAATCTAGCTTGGGCGACAACTTGTTCTTTATCAACATGATTAGGCTAGGTAGGGATATTCCCCAATATGGCAATCAATTTTAAGTGTATTTAGTATCAAAGAACCCTGGAAGTACTCTTAGATTCTGCTCTTTTATTCCATTATGACTACAAAATTTAATTATTGAGTTCATTATTTATTACACTGATTGATACAACATCAGACGTCCTTCACCAGTTCTGATCTCCATGGCCTCACTTGTGCTCAGTGATAGGCCTTTTTCTGTGTTATCCGTGGCAGGTAGTTATTTGACGCCCTTCTCATTAAGGGTTCAGTAGATTGTGGATATTGATTGATTGGTTTCCACCAAGCATTTCCTCTGCTTGAGCAACTTAGTATCTCCATCCATTAACACCAGTGACAGTTAATAACTGACTATGCTCATGGTACTTTTGGCGAATTCATTATCAGAACCAAACTTGAGTAGAAACTGGGTGCCAATTAAAAATCATAATAGTCGTTGTCTAGAACCACTGGTGGGACCATTAGAACCATGCGCCCAAAACATAATGTAAAATTTGAATATGCTTTTAAAGAGCTCATGACATCTGGACCAGATGTCCAATAATTTGACACTGTAGTCTATGTCAGCATAAGCTTGAATTTTTATCAACATGGGGAGATATAATATTGAAAGGTGCTTTAGTATCCAGTAAGCTAAGATGAGACACTCTGAGTTATAAATTTGACTACATAACGCTTTTTCAAACAGGTTCACAGTCATCAAAACATCGGTGACTGGCTCTTCAAACTGCTTCAGAGCTTTTCTTTTTGATGTGTCCTTAGTGGTATCTTTGGTATCTTGTTTTATGCTCTTGAAGGTAGACAATTCAAGCTATTATTCTTCTTTAATGGTGTTGATGATCCTAGTAGGATGTGTGGCTTGTGTCAGGTAAATAATGTTTGAATCAATTCCTTAAAATATTAACTCAAGTTGAGCAGGTACACCCACTGCACTAGGTGCTCCTAGCACGTTAAATTCTGCACTAAATATATTCTCATCTTCATGACCATATTCCCCTTTGGTGTAGATCCACCCAGTTCAATTCATTAGTGGGATTCTCAGTAGGGGGCACATTCTTTTTCTTGGTGGCGTTCATCATACAAGAGCGCTAAAAGTGTCCCAGTTTATGGCTCAAGTTGCAGGGAAGTTCTCTCAGAAACTGTTGCTCTACTGGTTTGGAGTCTTATCTCTAGATTTATAATCTTTGTCATGAGTGACTTATACACCCTTGCTTGTTATTCAAAAGGATTGTCCTAGTGCCTTATATCACGTCTTATAAGTTCCTTGGACATTGAGAAAGGCATCCTTTATGGCCGTCAGAGACATCATGGCCTTGATGGATAAGGTCATATGCATATTAAAAGAAGGATGCATCTCCAGGAAACTCAGTAGGACCGTTTTCCCAGTTGCTAGTTTTACAGTTCTTGCTGTACATAGTTTTTGAGCCTTTTAGTAATAATGAGCGCCTTAGATAGCAATTGAATCATTCTTTCCCATCTTCATGAGCAGGAAGTCTTGTTTAATCTTATAGATGTCTAAATCACTTCCAAACTTTGACAGGAGGATATTCTTCACTTAAGTACAAATTAAGCCAGGGCTTAAAGTTACATTGAGAATCTCTTTATCCTCATGACTCATGAAACCTTGTACATGGTATGCCTTTTGGCAATCACTTGCACCTCCATACTGTTTTTATACGACTTTAAGAACCCGCATCAGCTCCCTCGCCAGGTTAATACATTGTCTTTAAGTAGCTTAAAGTCAAGATCCTTTTCATTAGGTTTGGCATGCATAATGCGCGTTGGCGTGACAGTCTATTTAGTAGCCAAATTTGGTGTTTATAACCAAATAGCTTCTCTAAATGAGTAGAGTCTGTGTTTGGTACAAGCAATTGAGCTATCAACTCAAATAGATTTTTTTTCAAAGGTGATCAGCATGAAATCATGCTGGTCTAACCATTCTCTATACTTGTTTAAGGTGCAGATGTTCAATTCTTTATTATTAGAAAAAAAACAGCTTTTCAATCTCTTTAATGGCGTATTCCAATTTCATTACAGCGGAAGGTTCACTCAAAATTTATTTGGAGGCTTCGTGGGCTCTTCAAGCGGTCTCCTTGACATACTAAAGGTGGTTCCATAGATATGTTACTTCTGGTTTCAACGGTTAGAGTCTTTAATAAAAAAATTGTTTCCTCTTTTAAAAGTAGTTCAGAGGAATCTTCACAATATTATGCTCCCACATCCTCATTGCTAATCTGTTTATAAGAAACTCAAACTCTTCTCTTGTGTCAGATGGTGTCACCACTGTAGTGAGCACACAGTCAGCTCATTGACTCTTGATAGTCTAACTTGGTTGACCAAATTAATTTAAAGTGTTTCTGTTCCAGAAAAATTAGAAGTTATGCAACACTCTAGAGGCGCATGATCATCCTAATTGAGTAATTTTTT